>JALHLI010000001.1:18403695-18650438 GCA_023349425.1 Anthopleura sola
TACTATTTATGGGAGCTCCGCTTTTAGGCAGTGCCTAAATCTATATATTACATATTGTTGTATATTGATTTTTAAAAGGTTTTTGAGTTTTAGTTTCGACTTTTCTGACCGAAAAAAAATCATTCGTACCCTACTCTACTGAGGCAGGTTTTGGTGCGTATTTTTTCCTGTCATGGGCTATGGTAACAACTTGAGCTTGTTAGCTTCGCGCTGATTGGCTAGTTACATTTTCTTGTATCATATAGTTATTCAAACATAATGCAGGTGTTCATTAGCAATTATTCGCCGAAGGCGAAGTGATTATCGATGAATATTTACCGCTAGCTGATACAAGAAAATGTAACTAGCCAATCAGCGCGAAGCTAACAAGCTCAAGTTGTTAGCATAACCCATGACGGGAAAAAATTACGCACCAATGACTGCCTTAGTAGGGTAGGACACGGCAAATGTTTTTCGGTATAAACAAAATTGGAACTAGAATTCAAATTTCTCTCATTATAAACGCAGGATCCACTGTTTCTAAAATACTAAAAAGTTATTATCAATAAAATTATATTTTCTTTCAAATTGGAGAGCTAGAACGAGCTTCGAGAAAATGCTCAGGCTCCCCTCCCTTGATTTGATAATTGGATGCGGGTTTTACTTTGTCAAAGAAGCTCGTGAACACGAAGTTTATAGAAAAACTAAAACGAAGTTTTCGCAGTAGCATCTTAATATTAGCCATGTTAAATCATTTTGAAAGGCTTTGGATTCCTCTAAGAGTTCTAGCGACGCGAGTTGTGCTGCTCTAATCGATTAAGTTTGAGTTGCTGACAAATAATTCAGCTGATATGAATTCTCATAATACTCAATAATAAAACTGAAATGTGGAGAGTCGTATTCGACGCAGCGAGCTCCCTTTGCATTTGAAGGGAACTTAACTAAATTCTAATACTAGTTACATGTTCGTATAGATGCTAAGCTTCTGTGAATATTATACGGAATGCCTTATTTTGACCGGCCGCTTTATAACATGTTCCATGAATTAACATATTCAAACAGTATTTTTTTAACAGTTATCACTTTAGTTCTAGAAATAGAAAGCTTGCGAATATCTTGTTACGTGTAGGAATACATAATGCGAATGTTTCAGTAGCTGCAAGCTTTTCAACACTTGTCTTCTTTTGAATTCTTTTAAATTTACTGAAGAAGCGAACGAGAGTTGTTGGGTTTCCCTTCGGTTTGTTTATATTCTCGCACAATGACGCATTGTAAAAATGCACGGGCTAAAGGCTTACAAAAGGCTAACAACTTTGGAGGGATTGCATGCAGGCCTGGTCGCAAATACTTTACCTAGATTTTAAGCAACTGTCTTGAGTTTCTCGGTCGTTACAGACATACACTCTTCAGTCTTGTAGCAGGGTGAAATGACACTTCACGATAGAGCTGAAACGACTTTTTAGCGATCGAAATCCTTTTCATGCACATTCAGCTTTTGGAACGCCCGCGTATTCTTAACTATTCATTCATTCTTTCAGATGCTGATAGCTCTGACGGCGAGGACGTCATGGGAATGTATGGACTTGTATAAGGATGAAGGCAAAATGAGACACTATCTGCCTTTATAACCCAACGCTTCGCTTCTCGGCCAAATGTTCTTTTTTCGGACCATTTCTCATCCTCGGACATTATATCATATATATCATATTATATGATATCCCAGCCGCCAGGAGGGGTTTATTTACTAAATATTTAATAAAAATTGTGACGAGAGTAACTATCGAGAATACCGGGAAGGTTCCAGAATTTTCAAATTTCTCATATTTTGTAAGCTCTTTCAAAAAAGTAAGTTTAAAACTTTGAGCGCGCTTTAATTTTTGCAAATTTTACAAAACTTTGAAAATCGATTTCCGATCCGATCAGAACAGGTGTGTACAACCAAAAATAAGACCATCTTAAAAAACGCATGGCTCGTTCAAAAATACACCCAGCGCTCTGATACTTTTTGAAAATTTAAACTAAATCAAAGTAAGATATTTCTAGATATATCTAACTATTTGCTTTGAAAGCTTGTTTATCGTACTTTATTTCTTGACAGTCATTTATGAACCGTACACTATGATTTTTACAATACAAGGTTAATAATGTTTCACATCTTAGTGACATGACACTCTGAACACTACAGCTGTTATCTAACTATTGATAAAGAGCACACCATTTAGTCTGTGTATGCTGCTTGTGCCTTGGTTTACAAGTGTCATTCGGGCCTCTTATTCTGGTCTTAACCATAAACGGTGTAGATGTAAATAACTATTGTAGTGCATTTGGATGCAAGGTTAGTGTTACCATAGTAACCAATCAATCTATTTTCCATTTAATTTTTCATATCACAAAGTCAGTTGATGTGCTGTGTGGTGACCCTATTGCTGTTCTCCTAACCACCACTGTGTGGTAGACTGTGGTGTAGCAGTGCATTTGAATACTGGGTTGGTGTAACCATAGAAACCAAAGTTGTCTTCCTGGTATGCTGCATTTGGCACCTTGAAATCACAAACATTTAAACTAGAATCGGTGTCTAGGTGGAATACATCTCGTTTATGCCAAAAAGGAACAATTTTATCAAAAAAAGCATGGCCGCGGATGTTGATGTACGGCAACTTGACACAGTGTCCCCCTTGATCCCCGCTATTGATGATGTCAAAGTCTTTCTTGTATCCAAGCAGAAAGTCAGGAGTAAGAGAATCTCTGTTTGGGTACTCACACGTAGCTCTGAACATGGTGGCCTTGGTTTGGATGTACTGCATGTTGCTTAGCGACAGACGATAGTCGTTCCAGTTATGGGATTCCTGGTTCCTCATGTGATTCTGATGGAAGGCTTTTCTTTTGAATATATGGTTATTTTCAAGAGAGAAAGACTCGATGAGAGTCCAGGCCTGGTTTGGACTTTCAAAAGCACAATAGACGGGTACAGTGGTCTTGGTATCACTACGGGTGATAATGTAGGTACCATTTGCTGGCATGGTACCTGGTGCAGCTCCTTTGAACACATCAATACAAGACTCAATTTTTCGGCTCTCACAGAATTTTCCACAATGGGTAATTGGACACTTGCAGCTGAACTTGACTTTTGGTTTCTCACAGTGTTCTACACAGTTTCCTCCGTTCATACAAGACTGAGTTCTGCAGCAACCATTATAGCATACACTCGCAGGATGAACCATGTGGGATTTCTTGAGTAAAAAGGTGAACATTGATTTCAGAAATATTCAAGCAATGATCATGTATAACAACAAGAGCTTCAAAACTTACCCCTTTATAGAATGTCTGCTGTAGATCATAGTACACGTATCCTGTCTCATCTACAAAGTCTGCTGCCTTGGAAGTCTTGTCCTCATCCAGCAACTCACACCTGACATCTTTCATCTGGAACGCCTTACAACGACAGTCATTGACACAGGACGAGAAGCACGTGCGTGGAACATCAGTGGTAATGTTCTTGTAGGAGTATCCTCTGAGATGTTTTCCCTTGATGACTTGGTTGTTCTTTGGGAAGGATCCCGAATAGCAGGTGCCTGGACATTGGAACTGACTGATCACGTGGGTGACGCATGTTAACAGCGTGATGATCACATGAGGCAGCATTGTTAATCTTATAATAAATGAAGACAAAATTGCAAGAAATTGTTATTAACACCAAATGCATGCTAATGAGATCTGCTCAGTATAATATTCTAATTATCTGTGTTGAGCGGACTAATATTTATCTGTTATTGTGTATCTTTGCCATTTGAAAAAATATGCTAAAGAAGCTAAAAAGGGTCTATGCAGTGTGATTACTGAAAATTACGGTCACAATTCATGGCAGGGACACCACAACAGCTTTCGCTGATTACTGTGGGCCCGAAGTTGTTAAGGATATGCTAATTAAGCTTGTTAAAATACGTTAAAGTGTTCTGGTTGTCCAACATTCAGGAATATAGAGAGGAAAATTGTAATGTTAATAAATAAATAAATAAATAATGTCTTTGTCTATTTATAATAAGGCTTCGGTTACAAGGAAAAGAAGTTAAAAAACCAGTTTTCACCACGAATCCACCATTCCCCTTATTACGTCTTGATACCAATACCACTAGAATCCTCTTCAATGTTTTTCTTATTCAAATGTTTTAAATCCTTTGGAAGTCGCAAGATAATGGTGTTAATTAGGCTAACAAAAGAAACTATGAAAAGATTCTGGTAGAAGTGGCGTCAAGGGTAATAAGGGGAATCAATAATTAGAAACAACAAGAAAAGAAAACACTGTTGCAGCATATTAGCATGTGTTTTGGGCTTGGCTTGTCTGCATTTCAATCCCATAATGCAATGGAAAGTGCTATTAAAGTCCCGAAGAAAAAAAAATACCTAATCAAATCAAAGAGCGACATTCAACAAGGTTACTGACCAAGTTTCAGGATGTTTGACCTAAACAATGTAACACTAACTTATATATTGAAGTTTAAAAACCGTGCGCTAATGAATATTAATGAGGATATATTGGTTTTTAAAAATGTCAACGCAAAGAAAATAGTTCTTTTTTTTTTAATTAGCGAAGTTCTAATTAATAGTTTTGGATAAGAAATAATATTTATTCGAAGAACGAAGGAAAGAATAGTGATTTACTAAAACAGTGAAGACCAATAAAGATATTGTTTGATTATTTTGAAAATAACACACAAAAATCAAAAAGAATATTTGTGCATATTTTTTGTTACATTATCATATATTGAAGTTTCCCTTCTTTTTTTTTGTAATTTTTTTTTATCCCTAATCCTAATTTTTTACATTATCATATATGAACGTTTTTCTTCTTCACATGTGGAAATATCACATTTTTGAAATGAAGAAATATATGCATTTCATTGATAATCATATAGTACATATGTATTTTCAACTATTCTCATCTACTTCGATATTCTCATATTTATATTTCACGACATCGAATGGTATGGAAATGTAATACTATTTCTATTTTTTGTTTAATGATAATAAATTATTTTCGGAAAATTTAGAAAACTCGATTTCTCCGGAACATTTTAGCACATGAAAAAGAAAATTCATGAGTGGTTCCGATTCCCCCCTAGTTACTGTTGCCATGTACCACAAGCTCAACAAATTAGCTAGAGTATCACAGAATTTAAAACTCTGATAGCGAAAAATTATAAATTATTTCAAGAGAGTTTACTCCTGTGAAAGTGAAAGTAAGAGAAATGTCCTCGTAATCCCTGTACTTCTCTTTAAAGCAGATACTGTCGGTGTAGTTTGTCATTATACTTTTTCATTTCAACAGGAACTTACATTAGTTACTTACCTTCTGTCAGTTGAAAAAGCTGTATGACTTTCTGTGTTGTTCCAAATCTGTATGACTAGATTTACGAGAAAAGTCCGTCTCCTAGCAGCTTGACGAGGAGCGAAAAGACGCCTGTTTTCTCACACTAGTCTTCTAGCTGACACTATAACAGTTCAAGCAGTCAACTAACGAAAACTAGGGCTAACACTTGTGCTTCATTTATTATTCACATATTTAGCAGGTGTTCAGATATTGAAGGGGCACATCATTTGTGCATCATATCATTCACACATTCATAAGGCAGGTAGAAATACCCCTTGCATTTGAATATTAATATCATTAACCAATCATATTGCGACATTTAGTTTGAAGAATAGAGATATCGATTTAATCTTCATATATCCAATTGTATTTTAAAAATAAGTATTTGAGGGGCTACATAGTGAAGAAGTAAGAAAACTAAGGTCCAATTTAATGAATATTTGGTGTAGAAATCTGTGCTTATCTGCTTTTAGCTATTAAACTTCGAGCGGACTTTAATTTTTGCAAATTTTATAAAAGTTTGTAAATCGACTTCCGGTCCGCTCTGGACAGGTGTGTACAACCCAGAATAAAACCCATCTTTGAGAAAGCATGGCTCGTTCAAAAATACGATATATCTGATACTTTCTGAACATTAATTTGAACTAAACCAAAGTAAGATATTTTTAGATATTACTAATTATTTTTTTCGGGTTCTTGGCAATTTTTCTGATTCCCAGGAGGGAGGGGGCGTCTCTATTGTATTCAAATAACAATCCTATAGAGACATTGCTACCAGTGTTACGTCACGTAGCAACACAAGACAGGGCTTCGAGTCGCTTGCTCAGCATAGCTCGGGGACGCCATTGTGCGAAGTAAAAAAGGAAGGTTAAAGGGTGGTTTAGCGATCAATCGTGGTCTATTTATCGTGAGTGTGGGCTTTTTTTAAATTCTTTTTTCAGTCAAGTGCAACTAAATTAAGTTTTTTTTTTCTCGATATATAATTGTTTAACTTTCACGGGACGGTTATGGGTTCTCCATTTTTTGTTCGGGATTAGTGAACTCTTCTTGTAGATCGTTATTTTGTCCCGAAAAAAGCAACCAATTACTTCAATAATAGAAGGTCCAGGTGATTTTGCTTCTCTCAGGCATAAGGAATTAGCCAATCAGCGAACATTTTGTTCGTAGCTCAATGTTTCCTAGTTCCAGGTTTTCAACTCGATAAACAACAGCTTTTACTCGAAAATATTGAAAATAAAACTCATCGTTCGAAAGATTCACCAAATACCTTTTAGAAAAGGCATATTTCTTCGTTGTTAGTGGAAAATATTTCATTTTGACTAGAGATAATAGAAAATACTTGGAAATTTTCGCTGTGACAAACAATGCATTGCGCGCCTAGATTCCAGATCACCTGGTTGTATTAAGCAATAATAGAACTTGAAATCTAACCTATATTTGCTGGAGTTCAAATGCTAGTTCTTCTCATCAATCGTTTTTTGTGTTCTGTTGGGCTTCACTCAACTTACATAGTGTGATTGGCAACTACTATTCCAATGTTGAACTGATTTTATCTGCTTTTTTTTTGTGATTTGAGACTTTGAACGTGTGAGGTATATGATTGTCATCTGTGTTGTCCCTATAAAAGTTAATATTGTTGCGCTTTTTTACAAACTTATTGCTTAGTTCAGTGTTTATTCACTCCTTTTGTCTAATAATTGATAATTAACAAATAGAAAAGGTTTACCGTGTTTACATAGCCTGATATACACGAGGGAAGTTTGGGAGAAGTCGAGAGCTGTTGTGTAAGACCGAGCCGCAGGCAAAGTTTACACAGAGCTCAAGACTTTTTCCAAACCTTCCCTCGGGTTTATATCAGGCTATGTAAACACGGCATTTTTTTTTATTTGTTTTGTAAAATACTGAAATTGCCGTGTTTACATAGTCTCATTTAAACACGGCTATCAGCCAATCAGAGCGCGCGTTATATCTGAACTATTCTATTAAAAAAACTTACAGTATATTGCTATAATATTGAATTGTTCTACTGCTCTGTTGCATGAATTGAAATATCCTTGCTTTAATTAAAATATTGTTGCATGTTACAATAATATTTGTTAAACTCTTGCCTCAGTTAAAAAATTGTGACAAGTGGTTTTTTCAGTGTGCATATTTTTCATTTAAACACATTGTGGGAACTTTGTGATTGATACATCAGGTAGAAATCAGATGTTCCAATTTGCTTTTGTTTGATTTAAGATTGCAAATAAATAAGAAATGCAAGACAATGCAAAATAACTACTGGTTTTCTTGTAGTAGTGAGCTCTTTATGACTATACCGCCCTTGATGATATTTCTGGAATTGTAATTATGAATGGCAGACTTCCTGGGCGTATGCTGTGTTGCAAAAAAAACTGCTGCAATAATCATGCAGGTACAAGAAAATGTAACAGTATGATAGGAGCTAGTCTATACATGTAAATATTCATATATATATATATATTTAAGGAATATAAAATGGCGCGCGTGTCTATATACTGTGATATAAACACGCTGGGAGCTGTAGAGCAAGAGAGAAGTCGTAGAGAAACACGAGGCGCAGCCGAGTGTTTCTTTGACTTCTCGAGTGCTCTACAGCCCCCAGAGTGTTTATATCACAGTATATAGACACAAGCGGACGTTTTATATTGCTTTTATAAAATATTTTGAACTATTTTACGACAATAAGGTACGATGAGGTAAGGTTTGAACAGGAAATCTTTCAGCTCGTGGTGTACGCTTTGGCTGATGTTCACAAGCTACAAGGACTGTAAGTTTTTTTATTTTACAAGAATTTAAAAAGCTTAGAGGAAAAACTGAGGAAAATATTTCTTTTCTGAACTCTCGCTGTCTTTTTCTACTTCGTCTACAACAGTAAAGAGTGACATAAGCCACACATTTCTGATAGTAAGGCCTTGTGAATTGTTTGGAGACGAATTTTTTCAGGTTGGTAAATTCATAGGATTTTTGTGCTTTACGTTTTCTTCTTTTCCCAGTCCTTGATGCTCCTGATTGCTGCATTTAACATCTGATTCGATAAACTAAAAGATGGGTGTGAATTTATTTGAATACATCTGTTTTACGAGGGACTATTGAGATTTTTCAATGCAGTAGTGCATTTTTAGCAGCAAAGATCGACTCTATTCATTGCCTTCCTTGTTTTAGCTTCGCCGTAAAATATTCTCAGTTCTTTGTCAAGCTCTTCGTCATTCATTAAGTGAAACTCAGTCAGAATACCGTTTTCTTTTCGCTGTTAAAAAGCTGTTAAAAATCATCTTAAGTTCTCTTAAAAATAACTTTTTAAAATATATCTTGTTGTTGTTTTTGAAGCTGATGGTGGTTGTTTCGTACGCCGAGTACGCCGATGACTTTTACGCCAAACGCATGAATAAAACATAGGTCTAAATTTATCATTTTATCATAATAGCACAGTATTTGCTTTCAAAAATGCACAATGTCCACTTAGCTTGGTATTTAGCTGAGATTGCAGTGGATTTCTCCCTCTGATAGCTGAGAAAATCTTACTTTTTCATAGTTATTTTGCACTGTCACTTATTTTTCGTTTAATAAATTGTTTCCTAGGAAATTAAAGTCTCAAAATTACGGCTCTACTTTAACACTCAAATCATTTTCTTCCGTGATTTTTTGTTTTTTTTCCCCCTCAAAAGGCTGAGCGTGTCTCTGTCCTCTGATATAAACACGGTAGTCAGCCAATCAAAGCGCGCGTAGTATCTCAAACATTTTATAAATATATATAAATATATACACAGCGATATGCAGAAATTCTGATCCACCTGAGCGAAGTATATAACTATATCGGGTGCATTGTGGGAATGATTTTGCGCGCGATTCAAAGTAAAGAAGCGTGACTAGCATGGAGTTGATTGCCAGCGCTATATTATACACTATATAGCATCGAACAACTCGGAAGGCGAGAGTCTAAATGTTATTTAAAACACAAGGCTACTCCAAAACGTTGTCTCTCAAAGTAACGTCGTTAACCAAATAATAAGTCAACACAAGGCAAAAAAAAGTTCAGTTTTTACTGTCGTGACCTCTGCTCAAATAATTTAATCGCTCAAGAACATGTAGCGGTAAAACAAACTTTACATTCAATTACAACTATAATACCAAAGCTTGAGATTACGTTGAGTGTTTTAGATATACGCTTAAGTCGATGAAGGCGTAATTAGAAATATTTAGGATATTCGGATGAAATTGTCTTTCACACAGTTTAATTTATGCAAAAAAAGCAATAGACGTTTTGCTTTACATTATTGAAAACACTGATGCTTGCTCAACTTTTTTTTTCCGGTTCTTGGCAATTCATCCGATGGCATTCTACAGTAAGGAGCTACAACTCGAAGCAAATTTTAACCTAATTCCAATGCCCTTAATCATCATCTGGTATATGATGTTTTCTCATTAAAACTATTCGCCTTGAAACCTCGTTTATGGTACTTTGTTTCTTGACAGTCATTTATGAACCGTACACTATGTTTTCTACAATATAAGGTTGACAATGTTTCACATCTTAGTGACATGACACTCTAAACACTACAGCTGTTATCTAACTATTGATGAAGAGCACACCATTTAGTCTGTGTATGCTGCTTGTGCCTTGGTTTACAAGAGTCATTCGGGCCTCTTATTCTAGTCTTAACCATAAACGGTGTAGTGGTACCTAACTATTGTAGTGCAATTAGATGCTAGGTTAGTGTTACGATAGTAACCAATCAGTCTATTTTCCATTTAATCTTTCATATCACAAGGTCAGTTGATGTGCTCTGTGGTCACCCTATTGCTGTTCTCCTAACCACCACTGTGTGGTAGACTGTTTTTTAGCAGTGCATTTGAATACTGGGTTGGTGTTAAGATAGAAACCAAAGTTGTCTTCCTGATATGCTGCGTTTGGCACCTTGAAATCACAAACGTTTAAACTGGAATCGGTGACTAGGTGGAATACATCTCGTTTATGCCAAAAAGGAACAAATTTATCAAAAAAAGCATGGCCGCGGATGTTGATGTGAGGCAACTTGACACAGTGTCTCCATTGATCCCCGCTATTGATGATGTCAAAGTCTTTCTTGTATCCAAGCAGAAAGTCAGGAGTAAGAGAATCTCTGATTGGGTACTCACACGTAGCTCTGAACATGGTGGCCTTGATTTGGATGTACTGCATGTTGCTTAGCGACAAACGATAGTCGTTCCAGTTATGGGATTCCTGGTTCCTCATGTGATTCTGATGGAAGGCTTTGCTTTTGAATATATGGTTATTTTCGAGAGAGAAAGACTCGATAAGTGTCCAAGCCCGGTTTGGACTTTCGAAAGCACAATAGACGGGCACAGTGGTCTTCGTATCACTACGGGTGATAATGTAGGTACCATTTGCTGGCATGGTACCTGGTGGAGCTCCTTTGAATACATCAACACAAGACTCAATTTTCCTCTCACAGACTTTTCCACAATGGTTATTGGGACACTTGCAGCTGAACTTGACTTTTGGCTTCTCACAGTGTTCTACACAGGTTCCTCCGTTCATACAAGACTGAGTTCTGCAGCAACCATTATAGCATACACTTGTAGGATGAACCATGTGGGATTTCTTGAGTAAAAGTTAAAAATTGATTTTAGAAAATTTCAAGAAAGGATCACGTATAACAACACGAGCATCAAAACTTACCCCTTTGTAGAATGTCTGCTGTAGATCATAGTACACGTATCCTGTCTCAACTACAAAGTCTGCTGTCTTGGAAGTCTTGTCTTCATCCAGCAACTCACACCTGACATCTTTCATCTGGAACGCCTTACAACGACAGTCATTGACACAGGACGAGAAGCACGTGCGTGGAACGTCAGTGGTAATGTTCTTGTAGGAGTATCCTCTGAGATGTTTTCTTTTGATGATTTGGTTGTTCTTTGGGAAGGATCCCGAATAGCAGGTGCCTGGACATTGGAACTGACTGATCACGTGGGTGACGCATGATAACAGAGTGATGATCAGGTGGGGCAGCATTGTTAATCTTATAATAAATGAAGACAAAATTGCAAGAAATTGTTATTAACACCAAATGCATGCTAATGAGATCTGCTCAGTAACAATTCTACGATCTGTGTTGAGCGGTATTTAGTATTGAGTAAATGACGTCACAGACTCCATTAAAACTTCGTAAAAATACAATACTTCCCATCAGAATAAAAAAGAAAATTTATCTAGTGTTTGTTATAACCTTAAAGATTATTCCAAGAAATTAAGAGTGGTTTTCTGTAACCATCGAGAAAATAAGAATTCGCTTGGCAGCGGCACCTCATGGATTTCCCTAATATTTTGTGTGGTAATAGGTATTTGGTCACTGATAACTAAAACCGATTTAGTTTTCTTATTTACTTTTTTTTTTTTTTTTTAGCGACATTTTTAATAAGGTGACTCGTCACACTGATTTGAGAGGGAATTTTGGGGGAACATTAAGGAAGCTAAAAATACTTTCGTTTGGTTATTAATCAAAATATTTTTCAAGAAATAGTAAAATACATCTTTAGTTGTCAACCAGGACTAATTATTAACTCATTTTATGTTCATCTTGGAATTTTACAGTCCTTCCCCTACGACCTATTTTGTCCAATTTTCAAAAAGTCAAAATTAGAGGTTTTCAAAAAATTGTAACTTCACTGCCATACATCAAAATCAATCGATTCTTTGGGTACAATGCATTCATTTACCACACTTTCAAATAAAGTATTAAAAAGTTTTGGCAAAATTATTCTAATGCTGGATATATTGCAATTACCAAAGCAATGTTACGACAAACCAGAAATATTGCCTTGAAATTGTTTCAAAAAACCCCCTTTAATCTGCACAATTTCGAACAAATAATCATAGCTAGAGTATTATAAGTATATTAGTTTAGTACATTTTCAATTTTCATCGTCAGAATTTTGCGAATGACGAGATATAAGTACGTTTTTGAAGTCCAGTTATGGGTAAATTTTACCAAGATTATCCATCGAGCTCAAATACGCAAACCTCGGACTTTTCATTTCTTTTCGTTTCATTTCCGATCTAATTTGCATTTGAGCTGAAACAATGATGACTTTATCTACAGTTCGAGGTTATAAATGATCCAAAAAGAAATTTTGTTCAACAGTTAAACGAATTTTGACAGCTTTTACACTGCAACAGGTTTCGTGTACGAGACCTATAGCTATCGATAAATTACTCAACACAATACTTTTAATCGATCTTACTTGGCTTCTATCGATAAAGTTTTCCGACCAAGGTAGTATTGGACTATTTTCTAGCTTCTTTCAACCTCCAGGTACATGGAATATCTTCGGAAAGAAAGAGAATATCACAACTAGCCTTTTGTTTACATCAGCCATGATCACCCTATAAATTGTAAACCAAGACCGCTGACCGGATGTGGCGAGGGATATTGCAGTTACCTGCGTTCGCACTCCAACAGCGTATAGGCCTTCATCGGACTGTGATTGTTTAGAAAATTCATTGCCTCTCAGCTGGTACAGTAACGATTACCTGCTCTGCTCAATATCAACTGCCATTCCGAGATGTCTACTTCCAGCGTAACTTTATTATTCTTCAGGTGGCATTCCGTTTCTCTATCACATTTAAGGTTAGAAATTTATTTTCATCGCAACAACCCTTTCTCTTAATCAGTTTTGAAACATCACAATTTTTCATGGCTATAAATCAAAAAAGATTGAGATAGAACACTCAAACCAGGTAACTGCAATATCCCTCGCCACATCCGGTCAGCGGTCTTGGTTTACAATTTATAGGGTGATCATGGCTGATGTAAACAAAAGGCTAGTTGTGATATTCTCTTTCTTTCCGAAGATATTCCATGTACCTGGAGGTTGAAAGAAGCTAGAAAATAGTCCAATACTACCTTGGTCGGAAAACTTTATCGATAGAAGCCAAGTAAGATCGATTAAAAGTATTGTGTTGAGTAATTTATCGATAGCTATAGGTCTTGTACACGAAACCTGTTGCTGTGTAAAAGCTGTCAAAATTCGTTTAACTGTTGAACAGAATTTCTTTTTGGATCATTTATAACCTCAAACTGTAGATAAAGTCATCATTGTTTCAGCTCAAATGCAAATTAGACCGGAAATGAAACGAAAGGAAATGAAAAGTCCGAGGTTTACGTATTTGAGCTCGATGGATAATCTTGGTAAAATTTACCCATAACTGGACTTCAAAAACGTACTTATATCTCATCATTCGCAAAATTCTGACGATGAAAATTGAAAATGTACTAAACTAATATACTTATAATACTCTAGCTATGATTATTTGTTCGAAATTGTGCAGATTAAAGGGGGTTTTTTGAAACGATTTCAAGGCAATATTTCTGGTTTGTCGTAACATTGCTTTGGTAATTGCAATATATCCAGCATTAGAATAATTTTGCCAAAACTTTTTAATACTTTATTTGAAAGTATGGTAAATGAATGCATTGTACCCAAAGAATCGATTGATTTTGATGTATGGCAGTGAAGTTACAATTTTTTGAAAACCTCTAATTTTGACTTTTTGAAAATTGGACAAAATAGGTCGTAGGGGAAGGACTGTAAAATTCCAAGATGAACATAAAATGAGTTAATAATTAGTCCTGGTTGACAACTAAAGATGTATTTTACTATTTCTTGAAAAATATTTTGATTAATAACCAAACGAAAGTATTTTTAGCTTCCTTAATGTTCCCCCAAAATTCCCTCTCAAATCAGTGTGACGAGTCACCTTATTAAAAATGTCGCTAAAAAAAAAAAAAAAAAGTAAATAAGAAAACTAAATCGGTTTTAGTTATCAGTGACCCAATACCTATTACCACACAAAATATTAGGGAAATCCATGAGGTACCGCTGCCAAGCGAATTCTTATTTTCTCGATGGTTACAGAAAACCGCTCTTAAAGTTTCCGTCGAATTAGATTTTGAGCGATTTTCGTACTAGTCTCCCTTTTGAGGTTACCAGAGACCTTCGCGGGTAAAATGTTTCTAAAAAACAATTATTTCACTAATTAGAAATTGTTATATTAAGGTTCATCCGGCTGGAGACCTTCAGGGGTATCTTTCGTTAAAAACTCTCTCCAAGGAACACTTACAACAAAACCCTAAAAACTATATATCGTTTTAAAGCTCATATGATAAAAATTGTTTTTTGAAAGCAATTTATTAATTTGAAACGATGCCAGGGCCTTAAACACAAAAGGGGTACGTTCCGTAGATGTGAATTAATGGACATGGCGTTAGCGCGTTTATCCAAAAGAACTTTTGAAAGAAATTTTTGAGATTTATTCTAAATACAAACTGTCTTGTTCTGGTCGATTCTAGGTGTGCACTAGTTTGAGCTTTGGTATTTTTGAGGTCTATTTCAAATCAAATGTATCTCGTTTTTCAATCTTTTAGTTGTGCAGATGCCAATGCCGTCAAAGGAGTTTTGCTGTAACCTCTCGGGCTTTGGTAGGTAGGCGGCGGATTCAATGTCATCAAAGGCGAGAGAAGCTTAGGGCTTACCTGTGCGAAATTTGGTACGTTTCGAAATAAAGAAGGCGCATCTGGTTTTGCATGGAGCTGATGCGCGCGGATCATTTACACACTTCGGAACAAGTGATATCAACAATGAATTGGCTTCGTGACGAAGAAAGCTTTATCTCTGAGCTATCCATTGAAGAATATCTTAATAAAAGGGGTCTTAAGGGTGAAATGGGCGTGGTCTTTTTCTGGTCGAAAAAAATTGGCAAGCTGATAATTCAAACACGGCTCAAGAAATGGCTTGAATGCTAAATCGTGACATCAAAGCCTGTTTCATTTGGAGAGGCGAAATATTTCCATGTGGGCTGACGTTTTACCGCATAAAAGACGAAATAATCAAAATATCACAAATCGCTCACAATCTTTTGTTTATCCATACTTATTCATACTTTTCCCAAATTTTACTGAAATTGAACAAAACTATATATCCTATTAATTCATTTAAAGGTATGGAATTGTTGTAAAAGCTTTAAAGATTTGGGCAAGTTTCACACCTCGTTAAGACATCTGTCAACAGAGAGATACCACCAGCCAACCAAAAATAAGGACGCAACGGGACCAACGGAGTGTTAACAAACACTTCAAACTACGCGGGAAATCATCTAAAAATCGAACCCTTCGTTTCTCTGGTAATCTTTTAATAAGGACACAAAATGAATGTAGAACTCCCAAAGGTATCGAAAGTATAGCGTATTCAAAACGAAAAAGAAATCAGAAAGCGCCAAAGTTTAGAAGCGTGGTAGGAAACGAATTTCATCACGAGGGAAAATCGAAAGAGTAACTGCCTCAATTATGGTAGGATTAACAAGGATCACGACGCCTTCGGTTTCAATTTATTTTTCCTTTAAATCATGTTTTTAAAAATAACTAGCAAACTTTCAAAAATTTCGAAACAATTTTTTTAAAGATTACTGGAGACCTTCGCGGGTAAAATGTTTGTAAGAAAATTCACTAATTAAGAATTAGTTGGAAAATGAATGTAACTTGGTACATCGTATGATATGTGAAAACTTGAAACTGACGTTTCGGACGTTAGTCCTTCGTCGGAGTAAATGTAGAGTGATGGAGGTGGAATTGTGTTTATATGGGGAATGTGGTGGGCGAAAAACCAATGTTATAGAGGTAATCCCTTTTGCGGTCACATTCGGACTAATGATCTTTCTAAACCAGTTTCCCGTCTTTTTAATTCTCCTAAACATTCTATCTCTGACTTTGTTGTTTTTTGCTTATCTTTAATCAACGGCGGCAACCATTGTCGCAAAACTAAAGAAATGAGGCTTTTTCACACCTTAGGTACGCACAACCCTCTGGGTATGTATAAACGAACGCTTCGCTTTTAATTAGCCTATTGTCACTTTTGATCCTCTTGTTTTCTTTTGTTTTTCCGCTTACTCATCCCTCATTGGTTATTCGCCCACCACATTCCCCATATAAACACAATTACACCTCCATCACTCTACATTTACTCCGACGAAGGACTAACGTCCGAAACGTCAGTTTCAAGTTCTCACATATCATACGGTGTACCAAGTTACATTCATTCTCCAACTGTTTCATTAGAAACACCGACGCGGTCAACTAGTTTATCTAGTCTCTAACATATAAATTAAGAATTAGTATAGGAAATCGCACGACCTCGAGTACAATTTGTATAGGAAATCGCACGACCTCGAGTACAATTTGGAAATTAATAGGTACGAGTAATGTTTTGAAAGTTCTTGTAATTGCACGAGCCTTTAGGCGAGTGCAATTAAAGAACTTTCAAAACATTACGAGTGCCTATTAATTCCAAATTGTACGAGAAGGTCGTGCGATTTTTTATTTATAGTTCTCTCGACAAAATTTTATAAAACATGCGAAGCGAAGGCATTCATTCATCTTCATTGCCTTTGCTATAACCGACTCTTCTCCAAGAACGCTAAGTCGAGAACAGCATAGAAAGTGTTAACGTTGCTGTAAAACCTTTTTAGATTAGTATTTTATGTATGATTTGAACTACAAAATACTAGAAAATAATTTTACATCTCAAGTAAAAAGCCATTTTAATGCATGTTTACAACTATTGAATGACAGTATTGACAGCTAAACAGCGAATCAAGAAGCGACTTTTCTTTGAAAACGTCTGTGTGAAAACTAACGAAAGTTGAGAGTTTACAGTTCGCTACTATAAGTCTTTCCTCTTAGCATTTGCTAATAACAACAAAAAACACAATTTCAAAATACTTTCTTTGAAAACAAGTTAGCTGGACAACATCAAAAGAGATAAAAGCCACAAATATATCGTTCAAGTTAAAAGTTTTGAAGTACAGCCTGCCGTGAACGAGTCGCCAGTGATCAGACCATGTGCTTTGGATATTATTCCCTCCTGTAGCTTGAAGAATTTCGCTGCTATTTTCTTTGAATGGTGAATTATCTGACGACTTTATTATTTCAAGACTGGATTGATAACTTAGGATCAATTAACTTGTGATAAATAGCTGAATTCGTCTTTCTACAACTACTCGACAGTTTCCGGTAAGATTTGATCTTAACTATTTTCAAAACAAAAAACGAGCCACTACTCGCTGTGTTTTTTCGCTAAACGAAAAGTAATTTGCTTTAAAACTATTGTTAGCTGTTTTTTACAGATTGTACAATTATTGTAGTTGTGGTGTTGAATTTATTTTTCGAGAAGACCACAAAAGACAACATGTAGTAAAACGAGATATTTTGATTTTTTTGTGTGTCGTTTTCAAAAAGATTCCTTTGAACAAGTTTTGCAAATACTCCGATCGTATCGAAAACCAAGACAAAAAATATCTTTATTGGTCTTCACTAGTTTCGTCAAATCACTATTTCTATTTGTTGTTTAATGAGAATGGGTTATTTTCGGAAAATCTAGAAAACTCGATTTCCCCGGAACATTTTTGCACATGAAAAAGAAAATTCATCAGTGGTTCCGACTCACACCTAGTTACTGTTGCCATGTACCACAAGCTCCACAATTTAACTAGAGTATCACAGAATTTGAACCTCTGATAGCCGAAAATTGATTCTATTAAAAATTATTTCAATAGAGTTTACTCCTGTGAAAGTTAAAGTAAAAGAAATGTCCTCGTAATCCCTGTACTTCTCTTTTAAGCAGTTACTGTCGGTGTAGCTTGTCATTATACAAGTTATACTTTTTCATTTCAACAGGAACTTACACTAGTTACTTACCATCTGTAAGTTGAAAAAGCTGTATGACTAACCCTTGCTGTGTTGTTCCAAATCTTTAAGACTAGATTTACGAGAAAAGTCCGTCTCCTAGCAGGCTGAAACAAAGTCAGTCACTAAAACCAGCTTTCGTCGTGACTGATAACTACTTGAACTGACAACTGCTTGTAGTCGATCATGACTCTTGGGCATGTTTTCCTTGCTACCAAGGGTTATGAGAACACCTGCCTAATGTGTGAACAATAAATGAAGTTGTTAGGACAATGGAATATCTGACAGCAGTAAGCAGCCGTTAATGGGGGGATTTTGAAAACGACACTAAGAACGCCTACAAAGGAGACAAACAAATATTGGGTAAATATGTTCGTGAACCATGACAAACGATGTCAAAATTTTAAGAACAGCAGAAATATTGGTGTGATGTTAGGGATGTTTGTTCAAAGTCAAACTTTACTGTACCATTCATTGAATATGAAAAAATCATATCTATGAAGATCCCCACATTGATGTTCGCAAAATTTGACTAAATATAGCGTTCAATGAATTATTGGAACCCTTTGACAATAGCCGGGATGTCAGAGTAACATTCCATTGTCTTCAAACAATTGTTTCAAACTGAAGGATTTGGGTCAACAATACAGTAACTGAATAGATGCATGCCACGAGTGAATACAATTGTTTGAGGCAATTACTTTTTCATTTCAACAGGAACTTACACTAGTTACTTACCATCTGTAAGTTGAAAAAGCTGTATGACTAACCCTTGCTGTGTTGTTCCAAATCTTTAAGACTAGATTTACGAGAAAAGTCCGTCTCCTAGCAGGCTGAAACAAAGTACAATTTGTTTCAATCAAAACTCATGAGCTTTATCCAATATTTTATATTTATACCGAAATATATTCTATAATTCTGGTGGGAGCAAAACTAAATCTAAGTTTGTAAAACGGGCTGCCAAAAAAGGTACTACTTTAAAATTTAAAATCAACACAGCCCCCGCAACCCTTGAACGAAGAACAATCCCTAATTATGGAATAATACAAATATTCTCTTTTGATAAACCTTTTCGGCTTAGGCCAAACAAAGTCTATTAGCTTCTATTCTCCCTGACGCGAGCCAATAAGTCTGGTTCAAGGGTCCAATTTTATCTTTCAATTTCAAATTGATACATTTACTCAAGGTAATGAAGTCATGCACAAAACTTGAAATTGTATCTGTAAAGCTTTTGATGGATCTTTAGTCCAGGTTCCAATAAAACCAGCTTTCCTCGTGACTGATAACTGCTTGAACTGACAACTGCTTGAAGTCGATCTTGACTCTTGGACATGTTTTCCTTGCTACCAAGGGTTATAAGAACACCTGCCAAATGTGTGAATAATAAATGAAGTTGTTAGGACAATGGAATATCTGACAGCAGTAAGCAGCCGTTCGTGGGGGGATTTTGAAAACGACACTAATAACGCCTACAAAGGAGACAAACAAATATTGGGTAAATAAGTTCGTTAACCATGACAAACGATGTCAAAATTTTAAGAATAGCAGAAATATTGGTGTGATGTTGGGGATGTTTGTTCAAAATCAAACTTTACTGTACCATTCATTGAATATGAAAAAATCATATCATTAAAGATCCCCACACTGATCTTCACAAAATTTGGCTAAATAAAGCGTTCAATGAAATGTTAGAACCGTTTGACAATAGTCGAGATATCAGAGTAACATTCCATTGTCTTGAAACAATTGTTTCAAGCTGAGGCATTTGGGTCAACAATACAGTAACTGAATAGATGCATGCCACGACTAAATACAATTGTTTGAGGCAATTTTCAATGACCAGTTTGGAAAAAAGACTAAGTATGTCTTTATCAGCGTAACTTCTCTCATAAAGATTTATTATTATTTTGAATGTAACTCTGATATTTGCTCTTAAAAAGAAACACAGCCTTCGTCCACTTCTTTGTTGTCATGTGGCCGTGGCTGGACGTCATCAGTTACCAGTTGCTAAGGGACCATTCATATTTGATTGGCCGGTGGTCGATGCATGGGGGCTGTTTGGATTCAGAAGGGGACTACCATTTGTTTCAATCAAAACTCATGAGCTTTATCCAATATTATATATTTATACCGAAATATATTCTACAATTCTCTTGGGAGCAAAACCAAATCTAGGTTTGTAAAGGGGGCTGCCAAAAAAGGTGCTACTTTAAAGTTTAAAATCAACACAGCCCCCGCAACCCATGAACGAAGAATAATCCTTAATTATGGAATAGTATAACATTTCTTTTTTTATTAACCTTTTCCGCTTTCCCATTTCAAACGGCGTGTCATTCTCTTGAAAATGAGATTTCTTGTTTGTGTTGTATCCATATTCATGTGTCTTCTCATATGCAACCATTAAACAAAGAAATTATACTCTAAGAAATGACACGTGGTCTGAAATGGGAAAAAGTTATGCACAACGTAAATAGGTGACGACATGTCATTCCTTGAGAATGAGATTCTTTGTTTGAGTTGCATCCATATTCATGTGTCTTCTTATGTGCAAACGTTAAACAAAGAAAAGTTTCTCTAGGGAATGACACGTGGTCTGAAAACATAAAGCCCAAGCTGAAAAGGTCTATTTTAAAAAATCAACTAATGTTAGCTTTCTTAAAGCCCTAGCTGAGTTGATCGGTTCTTAATATTAAAGAGACAAATTAAACATCATGAGATTGAAATCGGAGCTAGATGTTTATTCACGACTAAAGGTCAGCTTTGCTACTAAAGCAGTTCGACCGTTGAAAACAAAATAAAGCGTTGGTTTTAATCCAAAAGTGGAGGCGACTCAGGCGCCCGTGCTTTGACGTCACATGAGAAAGGCTAGTCTGTTTTGGCATTTCCTCACAGTACCCTAAACGGGGATCCAAGTGTGCGATTCTCCAGTTCAAATATCTGAATCTCATCTGGTATATGATGTCTTCTCATTAAAACTATTTGCACTGAAACTTTGTTTATTGTACTTTATTTCTTGACAGTTATTTATGAACCGTACACTATGTTTTCTACAATATAAGGTTAATAATGTTTCACACCTTATAAAACTCATGAATAATTAATAAGAAAAACACAATAGAAATCATTGTCCGCGGAGGAGGCTGCATATGTGATAGAAAATCGTCCTGATTTGCATAAACTTTAACTCCAATTTTCTCAACCAAATTCAATTTTATCTTTAAAATTTTAGTAGAACATGAATGTATACACCTACACGTTTCATAAGTAATATACAATATTCGTGTCCGTGTTGTATTATACAATCACTCGCCTTAGGCTCGTGGTTGTATACTCATACAACACGGCCATTCATATTGTATATATTACTTGTAAAATTCATTAATAATTCATGAGCTTTCTGACCTATGAAATGTTTGCAATCCAGTCACGTGGATGGCCTGTAAAGCTGCATACAACACAAGTAACAATTGTCATGTAAATTGATACAATCACTAGTGATCTGTATCAAAATATACAACCACTAGTGAGTGTATCAAGATACAACTACTGTGATTGTATAGATCTATTAGTATTCTGTATCAGATACAGAATACTAATAAACCTTTGGGTCCGGCTTAATGAAGATGGTTTCCCAGAGCCTTTTCAAAAGCTAGTCCCACCAGCTAGATAAAAACCCTGCATCTTGCTTTGCTAACCTAAGCACAATAACCAATGTGGGATGCCCGTACCAAACAATGTGTGACGTCAAAAAACATTGTACGCATGCTCCTATAAAATATCAAACTATATTTTCTTAAATAACACTGCTTTTGAAATCTATTCCTCACAAATCATTATCTTCATTAATTAGTATTATTGAATTTCACAAGTCATTTACAACATTCGCGTCCGTGTTGTATGGGCTTTACAATCTCTCGCCTGCGGCTCGAGATTGTAAAAGCCCATACAACACGGCCGCTCATGTTGTAAACATTACTTAGTGACATGACACTCTAAACACTACAGTTGTTGTCTAACTATTGATGAAGAGCACACCATTTAGTCTGTGTATGCTGCTTGTGCCTTGGTTTACAAGTGTCATTCGGGCCTCTTATTCTAGTCTTAACCATAAACGGTGTAGTGGTACTTCACCATTGTAGTGCATTTGGATGCTAAGTTAGTGTTACTATAGTAACCAATCAGTCTATTTTCCATCTAATCTTTCAAATCACAAGTTCAGTTGATGTGTGTGTGGTGACCCTATTGCTGTTCTCCCAACCACCACTGTGTGGTAGACTGTTGTGTAACAGTGCATTTGAATACTGGGTTGGTGTGACCATAGTAACCGAAGTTGTCTTCCTGGACTACTGCGTTTGGCACCTTGAAATCACAAACGTTTAAGTGACTTAAATCGGTGAATAGGTGCAATTCATCTCGTTTATGCCAAAAAGGAACACGTTTATCAAAAAAGGTATGGCCGCGGATGTTGATGTAAGGCAACTTGACACAGTGTTTCCATTGATCCCCGCTATTGATGATGTCAAAGTCTTTCTTGTATCCAAGCAGAAAGTCAGGAGTAAGAAAATCTCTGATTGGGTACTCACACGTAGCTCTGAACATGGTTCCCTTGATTTGTATGTACTGCATGTTGCTTAGCGACAGACGATAGTCGTTCCAGTTATGGGATTCCTGGTTCCTCATGTGATTCTGATGGAAGGCTTTGCTTTTGAATATATGGTTATTTTGAAGAGAAAAAGACTCGATGAGAGTCCAGGCCTGGTTTGGACTTTCAAAAGCACAATAGACGGGTACAGTGGTCTTGGTATCACTACGGGTGATAATGTAGGTACCATTTGCTGGCATGGTACCTGGTGCAGCTCCTTTGAACACATCAATACAAGACTCAATTTTCCGGCTCTCACAGAATTTTCCATAATGGCTAATAGGACACTGGCAGCTGAACTTGACTTTTGGTTTCTCACAGTGTTCTACACAGGTTCCTCCGTTCATACAAGACTGAGTTCTGCAGCAACCATTATAGCATACACTCGCAGAATGAACCATTTGGGATTTCTTGAGTAAAAAGTTGAACATTGATTTCAGAAATATTCATGCAATGATCATGTGTAACAACAAAAGCATTAAAGCTTACCCCTTTATAGAATGTCTGCTGTAGATCATAGTACACGTATCCTGTCTCATCTACAAAGTCTGCTGCCTTGGAAGTCTTGTCCTCATCCAGCAACTCACACCTGACATCTTTCATCTGGAACGCCTTACAACGACAGTCATTGACACAGGACGAGAAGCACGTGTGTGGAACATCAGTGGTAATGTTCTTGTAGGAGTATCCTCTGAGATGTTTTCTTTTGATGATTTGGTTGTTCTTTGGGAAGGATCCCGAATAGCAGGTTCCTGGACATTGGAACTGACTGATCACGTGGGTGACGCATGATAACAACGTGATGATCAGGTGGGGCAGCATTGTTAATCTTATAAGAAATGAAGAGAAAATTGCAAGAAATTTTTATTAACACCAAATGCATGCTAATGAGATCTGCTCAGTTATATTCTAATTATCTGTGCTGAGTGGACTAATATTTATTCATTTATCTTCGCCATTTAAAAAAATAAGCTAAAGAAGCTAGAAAGGGTGTATGCAGTCTGATTACTGAAAATTATGGTCAAAATTCATGGCAGGGACACCACAACAGCTTTCGCCAATTACTGTGGGCCCGAAATTGTAAGGATATGCTAGTTAAGCTGGTTAAAATAAGTGTTCTAGTTATCCAACATTCAGGAAGATAGAGAGGAAAATTGTAATGTTAATAAATGTCTATGTCTATTTATAATAAGGCTTCGGTTACAAGGAAAAGAAGATCAATATTAGACGAAAAACTATTTTTACCACGAATTCATCACTCCCCTTATTACGTCTTGATACCACTACCACTAGAATCCTCTTCAATGTTTTTCTTATTCAAATTTTTTAACTCCTTTGGAAGTCGCAAGTTAACGGTGTTAATTAGGCTAACAAAAGGAACTATGAAAAGGATTCTGAAAGATTCACTCGTTTTCCGTATCATATCGCTCACTCGCTCGAGGACTCGCTTGTTCGCGATATGACGGGAAACTCGTGAATAAAAACGATATCAGGCTCTTAACATATGAATATCTCTATTTATCATATGATTATCAATGAAATGCTGATATTTCTTCATTTCAAAAATGTGATATTTCCACATGTGAAGAAGAAAAACGTTAATATATGATAATGTAAAAAAAATATGCAGAAATATTCTTTTTGATTTTTGTGTGTTTGTTGTTTTCAAAATAATTCCTTTGCACAAGTTTTGGAAATGCTCCGATCGTATCAAAAACTAGGCAAAAAATATTTTATGGTCTTCACTGTTCAGTTAGTAAATCACTATTTCTATTCGTATAGGAAAACTTTCAAAACATTACGAGTACCTATTAATTCCAAATTGTACGAGAAGGTCGTGCGATTTTTTATTTATAGCTGATTCAACAAAATTTTATAAAAAAATGCGAAGCGAAGGTATCCATCCATCTTCATTGCCTTTGCTATAACCGACCCTTCTCCAAGAAAGCTAAGTCAAGAACAGCAATAGAAAGAGTTCAGTTGTTGTAAAAGCTTTTTAAATTAGTATTTTATGTATGATTTGAACTACAAAATACTAGAAAATAATTTTACATCTTAAGTAAAAAGCCATTTTAATGTTCGTTTACATGTTTACAACTACTGAATGACAGCTAAACAACGAATCAAGAAGCGACTTTTCTTTGAAAACGTACTGTGTGAAAACTAAGCTAAAATTGAAGACATTACAGTTCGCTAAAATATGTTTTTTTTCCTTTTAGTATTTGCTAATAACTGCAAAAACACAATTTCAAAAATACTTTCTTTTAAAACAAGTTAGCTGGACAACATCAAAAGAGATAAAAGCGACAAATACGTAATATTTGATCTCATCTATTTTTTTAAAAAAAACGAGCTTCCTACACGCTGTGTTTTTTGCTGAACGGAAGTATTCTTGCTCTAAAACTATTGTTAGCTGTTTTCTATATATTGTAGATCTGGTTTTAAATTTTTTTTTTTTTTTTTTTTTTTTTTTTTTGAGAAAACCACAGAAAACAGCAGGTAATAAAACGAGAACATTCAAGACTCCAAACTAGTTTGGCGAAAACTAGAAAGAAAAAAACGACTTTCTGCTACAAAACATGATTTATTACGTCTTGTATTTTTCTAGTAATCATAATTAGAGTCCTTTCTATGTGTGTATCAAACAGTGTTTTAAATTTTTTTGCATTTTAATCTATAAAACACTGCTTTTTTGGGAACTTCACTGGAGAAATTTGTCGCTTTTGGCCGTGTTTCCATAGCAACTTATATAGCTAATCCTACGAAGTACAATTATTATTTTCGGAAATTTTAGAAAACTTGATTTCCCCGGAACATTTTAGCACGTGAAAAATAAAATGTATTAGTGGTTCCGATTCCCCCCTAGTTACTGTTGCCATGTACCACAAGCTCAACAAATTAGCTAGAGTATCGTAGAATTTAAAACTCTGATAGCGGAAAATTGATTCTATTATAATTTATTTCAAGAGAGTTTACTCCTGTCAAAGTGAAAATAAGAGAAATGTCCTCTTAATCCCTGTACTTCTCTTTTAAGTAGACACTGTCGGTGTAGTTCTTCATTATACTTTTTCATTTCAACAGGAACTTACACTAGTTACTTACCTTCTTTCAGTAGAAAAAGCTGTATGACTTGCTGTGTTGTTCCAAATCTTTATGACTAGTTTTACGAGAAAAGTCCGTCTCCTAGCAGCTTGAAGAGGAGCCTGTTTTCTCACACTAGTCTTCTAGCTCACACTAACAATTCAAGCAGTCAACTAACGATGACTAGGGCTAACACTTGTGCTTCATTTATTAGCTAGGTAATGTATTTGCGACCAGGCCTGCAAACGAATGCACCAAAGTTGTTAGCCTTGAGCCCGTGCATTTTTGAAATGCTGTATTGTATAGAAAATATAAATAAAACGAAGGGAAAACCCCCCGCTCGCCGTTCATTCAACCAACATTTGCACGTGTCGAAGGTATTTGAATATATTGAAAGAAGAAAATAAACAACGAA
Source organism: Anthopleura sola (assembly GCA_023349425.1). Classification (NCBI taxonomy): domain Eukaryota; kingdom Metazoa; phylum Cnidaria; class Anthozoa; order Actiniaria; family Actiniidae; genus Anthopleura; species Anthopleura sola. The sequence goes on from JALHLI010000001.1 coordinate 18,429,939, forward strand.
TTAAGAGTGAATGTTCATGTGAAACGTCTTTGCACCTTGATTTAATATAAATATGGCTTTTTGGAAGGGAATTTAGTCGAGCTCTTTTCACCATGGAAGGAGGTTCGCAGAGTCGTGTTTTTAACTGCGAATTTTGTTTCGACTCGTTTCGACATAAACTTTCGCTATCAAGACATTACATGAAAAACCCAACTCACCGTTCTAACGGCCCGTTGTAAGGTGAAAGCTAGTAAATGTGTACCTGACCTGTTAGATAACGTTGACCCATACTATGGTGGAGCACGCTTGCGGCTTATTGTCAAAAATGTGTCCAAAGATGAATTACGACAGTTGTTTGTACCAAAAATCTCGAATACTTTAACTCTCCTGGAATAAACGAGAACTATGGAAAAAGATTTAGAATGACTTCTCTTGAGATATTTTGGACTTGAACGACGATTCAATGAACTTTTTAAATCGTGAAGTTGACCGTTGTCCCTAATGGCTTCTAAACCTATGTAAAACCCGCACTGACCAATTATCATTTCGAGGGAGGGGAGCCTCGACGTATTAAAAAAGTTTATTTGATGCTTTACATTTTCAAGAATGATTTTATTTTATTGACGATAATTGTTATATCATGTTGTACATATTGTTGTATATTGATTTTTAAAAGGTTTTTGAGTTTTAGTTTCGACTTTTCTGACCGAAAAAGAAATCATTCGTACCCTACTCTACTGAGGCAGGTTTTGGTGCGCAATTTTTTCCTGTCATGGGCTATGCTAACAACTTGAGCTTGTTAGCTCCGCGCTGATTGGCTAGTTACATTTTCTTGTATCATATAGTTATTCACACATAATGCAGGTGTTCATTAGCAATTATTCGCCGAAGGCGAAGTGATTATCGATGAATATTAACCGCTAGCTGATACAAGAAAATGTAACTAGCCAATCAGCGCGAAGCTAACAAGCTCAAGTTGTTAGCATAACCCATGACGGGAAAAAATTACGCACCAATGACTGCCTTAGTAAGGTAGGACACGGCAAATGTTTTTCGGTATAAACAAAATTGGAACTAGAATTCAAATTTCTCTCATTATAAACGCAGGATCCACTGTTTCTAAAATACTAAGAAGTTATTATCAATACAATTATATTTTCTTTCAAATTGGAGAGCTAGAACGAGCTTCGAGAAAATGCTCAGGCTCCCCTCCCTTGATTTGATAATTGGATGCGGGTTTTACTTTGTCAAAGAAGCTCGTGAACACGAAGTTTATAGAAAAACTAAAACGAAGTTTTCGCCGTAGCATCTTAATATTAGCCATGTTAAATCATTTTGACAGGCTTTGGATTCCTCTAAGAGTTCTAGCGACGCGAGTTGTGCTGCTCTAATCGAGTAAGTTTGAGTTGCTGCCAAATAATTCAGCTGATATGAATTCTCATAATACTCAATAATAAAACTGAAATGTGGAGAGTCCTATTCGACGCAGCGAGCTCCCTTTGCATTTGAAGGGAACTTAACTAAATTCTAATTAACAATTAGAAGACGAACTCGAGATTTCTATCGGCTGATAGTTGACGAGGGGCTCCGGCCCCGAGTCAACTTTCAAAGCCGATAGAAATCGAGAGTGAGTCTTCTAATTGTTTTAGTAAAAATCTCAACTAAACTATACTATACTAAACTAAACTAAACTTCACAAAAGCGCGAAGGAAAAGCCGCCATTTTTTCAAAACAAGTCCGGCTTTCTCTACCCACTATCTATCGGCTGATAGATAGTGAGTACGTTAGCCAATCAGAATGCAGGATTTGCAATAGTATAGTAGTAGAATTTTACTAATACTAGTTACATGTTCGTATAGATGCTAAGCTTCTGTGAATATTATACGGTATGCCTTATTTTGACCGGCCGCTTTATAACATGTTCCATGAATTAACATATTCAAACAGTATTTTTTAACAGTTATCACTTTAATTCTAGAAATAAAAAGCTTGCGAATATCTTGTTACGTGTAGGAATACATAATGCGAATGTTTCAGTAGCTGCAAGCTTTTCAACACTTGTCTTTTTTTGAATTCTTTTAAATTTACTGAAGAAGCAAACGAGAGTTGTTGGGTTTCCCTTCGGTTTGTTTATATTCTCGCACAATGATGCATTGTAAAAATGCACGGGCTAAAGGCTTACAAAAGGCTAACAACTTTGGAGGGATTGCATGCAGGCCTGGTCGCAAATACTTTACCTAGATTTTAAGCAACTGTCTTGAGTTTCTCGGTCGTTACAGACATACACTCTTCAGTCTTGTAGCAGGGTGAAATGACACTTCACGATAGAGCTGAAGCGACTTTTTAGCGATCGAAATCCTTTTCATGCACATTCAGCTTTTTGAACGCCCGCGTATTCTTAACTATTCATTCATTCTTTCAGATGCTGATAGCTCTGACGGCGAGGACGTCATGGGAATGTATGGACTTGTATAAGGATGAAGGCAAAATGAGGCACTATCTGCCTTTATAACCCAACGCTTCGCTTCTCGGCCAAATGTTCTTTTTTCGGACCATTTCACATCCTCGGACATTATATCATATATATCATATAATATCATATCCCAGCCGCCAGGAGGGGTTTATTTACTAAATATTTATTAAAAATCGTGAGGAGAGTAACTATCGAGAATACCGGGAAGGTTCCAAAATTTTCAAATTTCTCATATTTTGTAAGCTCTTTCAAAAAAGTAAGTTTAAAACTTTGAGCGCGCTTTAATTTTTGCAAATTTTACAAAAGTTTGAAAATCGATTACCGATCCGATCAGAACAGGTGTGTACAACCCAAAATAATACCATCTTTAAAAACGCATGGCTCGTTCAAAAATACACCCAGCGCTCTGATACTTTTTGAACATTTAAACTAAATCAAAGTAAGATATTTCTAGATATTTCTGACTCCATTCTAAGCTATTCGCTCTGAAAGCTTGTTTATCGTACTTTATTTCTTGACAGTCATTTATGAGCCATACACTATGTTTTCTACAATATAAGGTTAATAATGTTTCACATCTTAGTGACATGACACTCTAAACACTACAGCTGTTATCTAACTATTGATGAAGAGCACACCATTTAGTCTGTGTATGCTGCTTGTGCCTTGGTTTACAAGTGTCATTCGGGCCTCTTATTCTAGTCTTAACCATAAATGGCGTAGTGGTACTTAACTATTGCAGATTTCCATCTAATCTTTCATATCACAAAGTCAGTTAATGTGCTGTGTGGTGACCCTATTGCTGTTCTCCTAACCACCACTGTGTGGTAGACTGTTTTGTAGCAGTGCATTTGAATACTGCGTTGGTGTATACATAGTAACCAAAATTTTCTTCCTGGTGCGCTGCGTTTGGCACCTTGAAGTCACAAACGTTGAAACCGGAATCGGTGAATAGGTGGAATACATCTTGTTTATGCCAAAAAGGAACAATTTTATCAAAAAAAGCATGGCCGCGGATGTTGATGTAAGGCAACTTGACACAGTGTCTCCATTGATCCCCGCTATTGATGATGTCAAAGTCTTTCTTGTATCCAAGCAGAAAGTCAGGAGTAAGAGAATCTCTGTTTGGGTACTCACACGTAGCTCTGAACATGGTGGTCTTGGTTTGGATGTACTGCATGTTGCTTAGCGACAAACGATAGTCGTTCCAGTTATGGGATTCCTGGTTCATTGGATGATTCTGATGGAAGGCTTTGCTTTTGAAAACATGGTTATTTTGAAGAGAGAAAGACTCGATGAGAGTCCAGGCATGGTTTGGACTTTCAAAAGCACAATAGACGGGTACAGTGGTCTTGGTATCACTACGGGTGATAATGTAGGTACCATTTGCTGGCATGGTACCTGGTGCAGCTCCTTTGAACACATCAATACAAGACTCAATTTTCCTCTCACAGACTTTTCCACAATGGGTATTGGGACACTTGCAGCGGAACTTGACTTTTGGTTTCTCACAGTGTTCTACACAGGTTCCTCCGTTCATACAAGACTGAGTTCTGCAGCAACCATTATAGCATACACTTGTAGGATGAACCATGTGGGATTTCTTGAGTAAAAGTTAAAAATTGATTTCAGAAATTTTCAAGAAAGGATAAGGTATAACAACACGAGCATCAAAACTTACCCCTTTATAGAATGTCTGCTGTAGATCATAGTACACGTATCCTGTCTCATCTACAAAGTCTGTTGCCTTGGAAGTCTTGTCCTCATCCAGCAGCTCACACCTGACATCTTTCATCTGGAACGCCTTACAACGACAGTCATTGACACAGGACGAGAAGCACATGTTAGGAACATCAGTGGTAATGTTCTTGTAGGAGTATCCTCTGAGATGTTTTCTTTTGATGATTTGTTTGTTCTTTGGGAAGGATCCCGAATAGGAGGTGCCTGGACATTGGAACTGACTGATCACGTGGGTAACGCATGTTAACAGCGTGATGATCAGGTGGGGCAGCATTGTTAATCTTATAAGAGGTGAAGACAAAATTGCAAGAAATTGTTATTAACACCAAATGCATGCTAATGAGATCTGCTCAGTAACAATTCAACGATCTGTGTTGAGCGGTTTTTAGTATTGAGTAAATGACGTCACAGACTTCATTAAAACTTCGTAAAAATACAATACTTCCCATCAGAAGAAAAAAGAAAATTTATCTAGTGTTTATTATAACCTTAAAGATTATTCCAAGAAATTAAAGTTTCCGTCTAATTAGATTTTGAGCGATTTTCGTACTAGTCCCCCTTTAAGGTAACTGGAGACTTTCGCGGGTAAAATTTTTCTAAAAAACAATTATTTCACTAATTAGAAATTGTTATATTAAGGTTCACCCGGCTGGAGACCTTCAGGGGTTTCTTTCGTTAAAAACTCTCTCTACGCAACACTTTCAACAAAACCCTATAAAACTATATATCGTTCTAAAGCTCATATGATAAAATTTGCGAAAAATTTTTTTTTTAATTTTTTGAAAAGCAATTTATTAATTTGAAACGATGCCGGGCCCTTAAACACAAAACGGGTACGTTCGGTAGATGTGAATTAATGGCATGGCGTTAGCGTGTATATCCAAAAGAACTTCCCTAGGTGAATTAGCGAAAGATAAACTACAAAAAAGTTAGAGCGGTTTTTTTTTTTTTTTTTGATTTGTTAAAAAGATATTAAATATTTCATTTGGAGAGACGAAATATTTCCATATCGGCTGAAAATTTACCGCATAAAAGACGAGATAATCAAAATATCACAAATCGCTCACACTTTTTTGTTTTACTGAAATTGAAAAAACTATATATCCTATTAATTCATTTAAAGATATGGAATTGTTGTAAAAGCTTTAAAGATTTGGGCAAGTTTCACACCTCGTTAAGACATCTGTCAACAGGAAATACCACCAGCCAACCAAATATAAGGAAGCCACGGGACCAACGGAGTGTTGACAAACACTTTGAACTACGCGGGAAATCATCTAAAAATCGAACCCTTCGTTTCTCTAGTAAACTTTTAATAAGGTCACAAAAAGAATGTAGAACTTCCAAAGGTATCGAAAGTATAGCGCATTCAAAACGAAAAAATAATCAGAAAGCGCCAGTTTTTCGAAGCGTGGTAGGAAACGAATTTCAACACGCGGGAAAATCGAAAGAGTAACTGCCTCAAGTATAGTAGGGTTAACAAAGATCATGACGTCTTCGGTTTTGATATAATTTCCCTGTAAATCATTTTTTTTTTTAAATAATTAGCAAACTTTCAAAAATTTCGAAACAATTTTTTTTATAAGATTTTTTTTTTTTTTTTTTTGTCTTCTTTTTTTTAAGATTACTGGAGACCTTCGCGGGTAAAATCTTTTTTGAAAAATGTCACTATTTAAAATTAGCATATTAATCTTTCTTTTTGCACAAAAATTGTTTCAAAATTTTTGAAAGTTTCAAAGTTATTTTGATTTTTTGTGTGTTGTTTTCAAAATAATTCCTTTGAACAAGTTTTGCAAATGCTCCGATCGTATCAAAAACCAAGGCAAGCAATATTTTTATTGGTCTTCACTGTTTTCGTTAAATCAATATTTCTATTTGTTGTTTAATGATAATGGGTTATTTTTGGAAAATTTAGAAAACTCGATTTCCCCGGAACATTTTTGCACATGAAAAAGAAAATTCATCAGTGGTTCCGACTCACGCTAGTTACTGTTGCCATGTACCACAAGCTCAACAATTTAACTAGAGTATCACAGAATTTAAAACTCTGATAGCCGAAAATTTATTCCATTAAAAATTATTTCAATAGAGTTTACTCCTGTGAAAGTTAAAGTAAAAGAAATGTCCTCGTAATCCCTGTACTTCTCTTTTAAGCAGATACTGTCGGTGTAGTTTGTCATTATACAAGTTATACTTTTTTTATTTCAACGGGAACTTTCACTAGTTACTTACCTTCTGTCAGTTGAAAAAGCTGTACGACTAACCCTTGCTGTGTTGTTCCAAATCTTTGAGACTAGATTTACGAGAAAAGTCCGTCTCCTAGCAGGCTGAAACAAAGTCAGTCACTAAAACCAGCTTTCGTCGTGACTGATAACTACTTGAACTGACAACTGCTTGTAGTCAATCATGACTCTTGGGCATGTTTTCCTTGCTACCAAGGGTTATGAGAACACCTGCCTAATGTGTGAATAATAAATGAAGTTGTTAGGACAATGGAATATCTGAAAGCAGTAAGCAGCCGTTCGTGGGGGGATTTTGAAAACGACACTAAGAACAGCTGCAAAGGAGACAAACAAATATTGGGTAAATAAGTTCGTGAACCATGACAAACGATGTCAAAATTTTAAGAACAGCAGAAATATTGGTGTGATGTTGTGGATGTTTGTTCAAAATCAAACTTTACTGTACCATTCATTGAATATGAAAAAATCATATCTATGAAGATCCCCACATTGATGTTCGCAAAATTTGGCTAAATATAGCGTTCAATGAAATATTGGAACCCTTTGACAATAGCCGGGATGTCAGAGTAACATTCCATTGTCTTCAAACAATTGTTTCAAACTGAAGGATTTGGGTCAACAATACAGTAATTGAATAGATGTATGCCACGACTGAATACAATTGTTTGAGGCAATTGTCAATGACCAGTTTGGAAAAAAGACTAAGTATATCTTTATCAGCGTAACTACCCTCATGAAGATATATTATTATTTTGAGTGTAACTCTGATATTTGCTCTTAAAAAGAAACACAGCCTTCGTCCACTTATTTGTTGTCATGTGGCAGTGGCTGGACGTCATCAGTTACCAGTTGCTAAGGGACCATTCATATTTGATGGGCCGGTGGTCGATGGGGGCTGTTTGGCGGATTCAGAAGGGGACTACCATTTGTTTCAATCAAAAATCATGAGCTTTATCCAATATTTTATATTTATACCGAAATATATTCTATAATTCTGGTGGGAGCAAAACTAAATCTAGGTTTGTAAAGCGGGGTGCCAAAAAAGGTACAACTTTAAAGTTTAAAATCAACACAGCCCCCGCAACCCATGAACGAAGAACAATCCCTAATTATGGAATAATACAAATATTCTCTTTTGATAAACCTTTTCGGCTTAGGCCAAACAAAGTCTATTAACTTCTATTCTCCCTGAAGCGAGCCAATAAGTCTGGTTCAAGGGTCCAATTTTATCTTTCAATTTCAAATTGATACATTTACTCAAGGTAATGAAGTCATGCACAAAACTTGAAATTGTATCTGTAAAGCTTTTGATGGATCTTTAGTCCAGGTTCCAATAAAACCCGCTTTCGTCGTGACTGACAACTGCTTGAACTGACAACTGCTTGAAGTCGATCATGACTCTTGGGCATGTTTTCCTTGCTACCAAGGGTTATAAGAACACCTGCCAAATGTGTGAATAATAAATAAAGTTGATACGACAATGGAATATCTGACAGCAGTAAGCAGCCGTTAGTGGGGGGGATTTTGAAACCGTCACTAAGAACAGCTGCAAAGGAGACAAACAAATATTGGGTAAATATGTTCGTGAACCATGACAAACGATGTCAAAATTTTAAGAACAGCGGAAATATTAGTGTGATGTTGGGGATGTTTGTTCAAAATCAAACTTTACTGTACCATTCATTGAATATGAAAAAATCATATCTATGAAGATCCCCACACTGATCTTCACAAAATTTGGCTAAATATAGCGTTCAATGAAATATTGGAACCCTTTGACAATAGCCGGGATATTAGAGTAACATTCCATTGTCTTCAAACAATTGTTTCAAGCTGAGGCATTTTGGTCAACAATACAGTAACTAAATAGATGCATGCCACGACTGAATACAATTGTTTGAGGCAATTGTCAATGACCAGTTTGGAAAAAAGACTAAGTATATCTTTATCAGCGTAACTACCCTCATGAAGATATATTATTATTTTGAGTGTAACTCTGATATTTGCTCTTAAAAAGAAACACAGCCTTCGTCCACTTATTTGTTGTCATGTGGCAGTGGCTGGACGTCATCAGTTACCAGTTGCTAAGGGACCATTCATATTTGATGGGCCGGTGGTCGATTGGGGCTGTTTGGCGGATTCAGAAGGGGACTACCATTTGTTTCAATCAAAAATCATGAGCTTTATCCAACATTTTATATTTATACCGAAATATATTCTATAATTCTGGTGGGAGCAAAACTAAATCTAGGTTTGTAAAGCGGGGTGCCAAAAAAGGTACAACTTTAAAGTTTAAAATCAACACAGCCCCCGCAACCCATGAACGAAGAACAATCCCTAATTATGGAATAATACAAATATTCTCTTTTGATAAACCTTTTCGGCTTAGGCCAAACAAAGTCTATTAACTTCTATTCTCCCTGAAGCCAGCCAATAAGTCTGGTTCAAGGGTCCAATTTTATCTTTCAATTTCAAATTGATACATTTACTCAAGGTAATGAAGTCATGCACAAAACTTGAAATTGTATCTGTAAAGCTTTTGATGGATCTTTAGTCCAGGTTCCAATAAAACCAGCTTTCCTCGTGACTGATAACTGCTTGAACTGACAACTGCTTGAAGTCGATCATGACTCTTGGACATGTTTTTCTTGCTATCAAGGGTTATAAGAACACCTGCCTAATGTGTGAATAATAAATGAAGTTGTTAGGACAATGGAATATCTGACAGTAGTAAGTAGCTGTTAATGAGGGGATTTTGAAAACGACACTAAGAACGGCTGCAAAGGAGACAAACAAATATTGGGTAAATAAGTTCGTTAACCATGACATACGATGTCAAAATTTTAAGAACAGCAGAAATATTGTAGTTTAGTATGGTATAGTTTAGTTGAGATTCTTACTAAAACAATTAGAAGACTCACTCTCGACTTCTATCGGCTTTGATAGTTGACTAGTGGCCGGAGCCCCTCGTCAACTATCAGCCGATAGTAATCTCGAGTTCTTCTTCTAATTGTTAATTAGATAAAGCTCATGATTTTTGATTGAAACAAATTGTAGTCCTCTTCTGAATCCAAACAGCCCCCATGCATCGACCACCGGCCCATCAAATATGAATGGTCCCTTAGTAACTGGTAACTGATGACGTCCAGCCACTGCAACATGACAACAAAGAAGTGGACGAAGGTTGTGTTTCTTTTTAATAGCAAATATCAGAGTTACATTAAAAATATTAATATTTTTTTATGAGAGTAGTTATGCAAATAAAGACATACTTAGTCTTTTTTTCAAACTGATCATTGAAAATTGCCTCAAACAATTGTATTCAGTCGTGGCATGCATCTATTCAGTTACTGTATTGTTGACCCAAATGCTTCATTTTGAAACAATTGTTTGAAGACAATGGAATGTTACTCTGACATCCCGGCTATTGTCAAACGGTTCCAACATTTCATTGAACGCTATATTTAGCCAAATTTTGTGAAGATCAATGTGGGGATCTTCATTCATATCATTTTTTTCATATTCAATGAATGTTGCAGTAAAGTTTGATTTTGAACAAACATCCCCCACATCACACCAATATTTCTGCTGTCCTTAAAATTTTGACATCGTTTGTCATGGTTCAAGAACTTATTTACCCAATATTTGTTTGTCTCCTTTGCAGCTGTTCTTAGTGACGGTTTCAAAATCCCCCCACTAACGGCTGCATACTGCTTTCAGATATTCCATTGTCCTAACAACTTCATTTATTATTCACACATTAGGCAGGTGTTCTCATAACCCTTGGTAACAAGGAAAACATGCCCAAGATTCATGATCGACTTCAAGCAGTTGTCAGTTCAAGCAGCTGTCATTCATGACGAAAGCCGGTTTTATTGGAGCCTGGACTAAAGATCCATCAAAAGCTTTACAGATACAATTACAAGTGTGTGGATGACTTTATTACCTTGAGTAAATGTATCTATTTGAAATTGAAAGATAAAATTGGGCCTTTGAACAAGATTAATTGGCTCGCGTCAGGGAGAATAGAAGCTAATAGACTTTGTTTGGCCTAAGCCTAAAAGGTTTATCAAAAGAAAATATTTATATTATTTCTTAATTAGGGGTTGTTCTTCGTTCATGGGTTGCGGGGGCTGTGTTGATTTTATATTTTAAAGTAGTACCTTTTTTGACAGCCCGCTTTACAAACCTAGATTTAGTTTTGCTCCCACCAGAATTATAGAATATATTTCGGTATAAATATAAAATATTGGATAAAGCTCATGATTTTTGATTGAAACAAATGCTAGTCCCCTTCTGAATCCAAATAGCCCCCACCGAACACCCATACATCAAATATGAATGGTCCCTTAGCAACTGGTAACTGATGACGTCCAGCCACTGCAACATGACAACAAAGAAGTGGACGAAGGCTGTGTTTCTTTTTAAAAGCAAATATCAGAGTACATTAAAAATATTAATAATTTTTTTATGAGAGTAGTTATGCAAATAAAGACATACTTAGTCTTTTTTTCCAAACTGGTCATTGAGAATTGCCTCAAACAATTGTATTTAGTCGTGGCATGCATCTATTCATTTACTGTATATTGGTGACCCAAATGCTTCAGCTTGAAACAATTGTTTGAAGACAATGGAATGTTACTCTGATATCCCGGCTATTGTCAAACGGTTCTAACATTTTATTGAACGCTATATTTAGCCAAATTTTGTGAAGATCAATGTGGGGATCTTCATTCATATGATTTTTTCATATTCAATGAATGTTGCGGTAAAGTTTGATTTTGAACAAACATCCCCAACATCACACCAATATTTCTGCTGTTCTTAAAACTTTGACATCGTTTGTCATGGTTAACGAACATATTTACCCAATATTTGTTTGTCTCCTTTGCAGCTGTTCTTATTGACGGTTTCAAAATCCCCCCCACGAACGGCTGCTTACTGCTTTCAGATATTCCATTGTCCTAACAACTTCATTTATTATTCACACATTAGGCAGGTGTTCTCATAATCCTTGGTAACAAGGAAAACATGCCCAAGAGTCATGATCGACTTCAAGCAGTTGTCAGTTCAAGCAGCTGTCATTCATGACGAAAGCCGGTTTTATTGGAGCCTGGACTAAAGATCCATCAAAAGCTTTACAGATACAATTACAAGTGTGTGCATGACTTTATTACCTTGAGTAAATGTATCAATTTGAAATTGAAAGATAAAATTGGGCTCTTGAACAAGACTTACTGGCTCGCGTCAGGGAGAATAGAAGCTAACACTCTTTGTGTCAAGCTGCTATAGGAGACGGACTTTTCTCATAAATCTGGTCATAAAGATTTGGAACCAAAACAGAAAGTCATACAGGTTTTTCTACTGACAGAAGGTAAGTAACTAATGTAAGTTCCTGTTGGAATGAAAAAGTGAAATGACAAACTACAATGACAGTATCTGCTTAAAAGAGAAGTACAGGGATTAGGAGGACATTTCTCTTACTTTCACTTTCACAGGAGTAAACTCTCTTGAAATAAATCTTCTCAAACTCATTCATGATGTCAGGGACCAATTAGAACTTGGTATTTCAGTCACGTGCATAGGTCTTGATACACCGATCAAACACTGAACAAGACACTGATCAAGACACTGATTAAGACACTGTATAAATTAGCATAAAAGCAATTCTCATTGATTTCACTCTCTCTTTTTTTTCCTTATACTCTCTCTTTTTTTTTCTTTATTCTCCACCGTTTTCTCCTTTTTCACCTGTCTTACCTCTTTATCTAACATTTTATTTTTATGTTATATTTTATCTAACATTTTATTTTTATTTTATATTTTCTCTTGGACGTCCTGGGACTCGAACCGGGAACCTCTGCCTTGATATTCTAGTGTATTACCAACTAAACTAACAATGAATTCGTTGACAATCTTGGGTTGATGTTATATATTATAGAATAGATTAAGACCTATGCACGTGACCGGAGTAGCTGATTCTATTAGTTCACTTTCCCATCGCCAGAAATTCCGAACCATTTTGGGCGGAGCTTATTATTCATCATTTTTACCCTGTCAATCAAGCAATTGTGTAGATTCGATTGTGATTGGGCTATTGTGAATGTGACAATTGAATGTTTACCTTTCTGGAACGTTGCGATAATAATGACGTCTCTACAAGAAAAAGGGTTTTATTTGGCATTAAATAGCACTTCCACAGTTGATTTTAAACAAGATTTTAAACAAGATTGAATAAATGGAATAAACAACTTTTAGAAGAGTTCAGTGTGAGAATGCGCTTCATCTTGTACTCCAAAGTCAAGTTACATCTCAAGATGGAGGCAGAAATGGAAGCCCTGTTAATGCTAAACTTCACCTCGTAAAACCGAGACGAAAATTTAATTCTTTCTTCTGAAATTTCGTGAAATGCTCAAGACATACTTCCTCAATCGATTGGAAGTTCGGGAAGGAAAAAGTGTTTGACTATTGTGAGCTGAGGCCGAAGCTGTGAGACCAGGTTAAAGTATTCTTATGGAAATCCACTGTAATGTCTGACTATTATAGTCCTTGGCATTAAAATGTAATTACCGAGCTGAAAACTATCACCAACTGAATTAAATTGAGATCAAATGAAAGTTCGAATGACTTTAACTGCGCATGTCCGTTCGGAATTTCTGGCGATGCTCTAAAGAGGTTTTAGGACGCCGAAACTGAGAAGTAGCTCCTTTCTCTTCTTCCATCTTGACGTTATGTAAAGTATTTTTTTCTTGGCATTTTTACATTAATCAAATCGAAAAAGAGCCACCGAAATTTGACATTTTTTCTAGTAAAACAAATTTATTAGCAAAATAAAGCAAAGAGAGAAAAAAACAATTTATGAGCGACGAAGAAGACCATTCGAGCGAATTTTTTGTTAAAGCAGATCTCATTAGCATGCATTTGGTGTTAATAACAATTTCTTGCAATTTTGTCTTCTTTTATTACAAGATTAACAATGCTGCCCCACGTGATCATCACGTTGTTATCATGTGTCACCCACGTGATCAGTCAGTTCCAATGTCCAGGCACCTGCTATTCGGGATCCTTCCCAAAGAACAACCAAATCATCAAAAGAAAACATCTCAGAGGATACTCCTACAAGAACATTACCACTGATGTTCCACGAACGTGCTTCTCGTCCTGTGTCAATGACTGTCGTTGTAAGGCGTTCCAGATGAAAGATGTCAGGTGTGAGTTGCTGGATGAGGACAAGACTTCCAAGGCAGCAGACTTTGTAGATGAGACACGATACGTGTATTATGATCTACAGCAGACATTCTATAAAGGGGTAAGTTTTGATGCTCGTGTTGTTATACGTGATCCTTTCTTGAAAATGTCTGAAATCAATTTTTAACTTTTACTCAAGAAGTCCAACATGGTTCATCCTGCGAGTGTATGCTATAATGGTTGCTGCAGAACTCAGTCTTGTATGAACGGAGGAACCTGTGTAGAACACTGTGAGAAGCCAAAAGTCAAGTTTAGCTGCAAGTGTCCTAATACCCATTGTGGAAAAGTCTGTGAGAGGAAAATTGAGTCTTGTATTGATGTATTCAAAGGAGCTGCACCAGGTACCATGCCAGCAAATGGTACCTACATTATTACCCGTAGTGATACCAAGACCACTGTACCCGTCTATTGTGCTTTTGAAAGTCCTAGCCAGGCCTGGACTCTCATCGAGTCTTTCTCTCTTCAAAATAACCATATATTCAAAAGGAAAGCTTTCCATCAGAATCACATGAGGAACCAGGAATCCCATAACTGGAATGACTATCGTCTGTCGCTAAGCAACATGCAGTACATCCAAACCAAGGCCACCATGTTCAGAGCTACGTGTGAGTACCCAAACAGAGATTCTCTTACTCCTGACTTTCTGCTTGGATACAAGAAAGACTTTGACATCATCCATGGCGGGGATCGACGGAGACACTGTGTCAATTTCTCTTACATCAACTTAAAAGGATATGAGTACCAATGGCAAGAAGCACCAATATGGCACTTTAATGGAGAACATCTACACATGGATTACTCGAAGGGTTTCTGTGGATTCAAGCCACCTGCAGCATCATACATTTATAACGAGGATGTCTTTGGATTCTATGGTGTTATACATCCAGCATCCAAATGCACTGCTACAAAACAGTCTACCACACAGTGGTGGTTAGGAGAACAGCAATAGGGTCACCACACAGCACATCAACTGACTTTGTGATTTGAAAGATTAGATGGAAATCTATAATAGTTAAGTACCACTACACCGTTTATCGTTAAGACTAGAATAAGAGGCCCGAATGACACTTGTAAACCAAGGCTCAAGCAGCATACACAGATTAAATAGTGTGCTCTTCATCAATAGTTAGATAACAGCTGTAGTGTTTAGAGTGTCATGTCACTAAGATGTGAAACATTATTAACCTTATATTGTAGAAAACATAGTGTACGGTTCATAAATAACTGTCAAGAGATTAAGGTACGATGAACAGTCAAGCTTTCAAAGTAAATAGTTTTAAATAAATGGAAAAAAAATCATATACCAGGCGTTGAAATTAGGTTAAAGTTTGCTTCGAGTTGTAGCTCCTTAGAATGGCATCAAAAAAATTGCCAAGAACCCGAAAAAAATAATTTTCCCAGCAATATTTTACATTGCTTTTGGATTCTGATAGCTACAGTAAAAATCGAAATGTGTTGATACACTACCCCTATAATGCTCCCAAAATTGGCTTCGTGAAATGACCGATGTCCACTGTACGTTCCCCCTCCTCTCCCCTTGCAATGTTGTCTAAATGGCCAAAGTTGGGTACCGTGAGCTAGCCACATTATCAAGGAACAACATTGAATGGGGGAGGGGGGGATTTAGTTTATATACAATTTTTAAAGCGCTTTTTATTACACTGCATGCTAAAATTTTCCAACATTATGAGGTAGTGTATCAACACTTTTGATTTTTACTGTCTGAAAACTGTTTGCTGTCTTACTGTTAATAACGCTGATCTGGAATAAGTTTGTATTGTTTATTCTATTGGTATATAAGTGAGGATAATAACAAAGTCATAAACATGGATTATCACTTTTTGTTAATAGAAATATTCGTAGTGACGTTGAATTTAGTGCATTGGGCGCATTTCTTCTTTAACCTTCGGAAATCGCATTTGCGTGCCATGTGTCAATTGCAAAGCTAAAAAAAATTCGAATTACTGTTTCTTACATAAGAAAATGACTTTTTGAATACGTTAGGCTAAGTGCTACATATACTTGAGTTTTTGGTTCACATTACGTTTTAACATCACGACATTTTTGACATTAAAGGTGAAGTGTATAGTACAGAACGAGCGTTACTTGATGTTATTCATTCTTGGTGCGTGCGTGATACACATCAAAACTGGTCTAAATTGAAGCCTACACTAGAATCTTTAGTGATTTGTTGCCCACATGCATCTGCATAAAGTGAAAATAATACTAGTAATCCAAAAGTTACTATAGAAGTGTTTTTGCTTATATTTGGAAGCTCAACAAATTCCTATAGTAAAGGTTGCATTACTGTTTGGAAGAGGCAGACCCCGTGTATCATATACACCTTATCGGTTATAGAAGTTGAAGAGCACAATTCGATGAATACCACTATTGATTTTACAAATCAAATATACCAGAGGAAGGACTAAAATCAATCATTTCATGCCCTGAATGTTTTTCAGAGTTAATATTAACTACGACGCAAACAGAATCACGCCATGATGACAAATGAAATTTGAACCATTCATATGAACGGTCTACCACGGTCTACCAAGAAATTTAAGAAGACTTAGCATTGTTTTCTTTAAACCTATTGTGGTAGACCGTTGGAAGTTGGTAGACCGTTCGTAGTCTAAGAACACATTTATGCATGGAAAAAGCAAAGCTATTCATGTGTTAGTTAATATGTTATATACATCATAGGTAACCTATTAATTGCACATATGTTTAAGAAATCATGATTGTTTTTCTTACTGAGGACATTTTATAGCGGTAATCTTGTTCGGAGAAATCTTGCCTTTAAAAATCATGTTCGCGCGCGTTTACAATTAGCTCATACAATTTATTTTCCAATATGGATTCGAATGCTGTACGGTATGTTCTATTTACAATACATTTTCCCTAAATATTTTGAATCATCATGAGTCTTCTGTACTCTACGAGGGAATGAAATCATTTTCTTAGTAAAACTGCAGTGTTCGATTGCTTAAAAATAACTCTAGCTTGCTATATAAACGAAAGACATTTTCAGACAGTAAAAATCGAAATGTGTTGATACACTACCCCTATAATGCTCCCAAAATTGGCTTCGTGAAATGACCGATGTCCACTGTACGTTCCCCCTCCCCTCCCCTTGCAATGTTGTCTAAATGGCCAAAGTTGGGTACCGTGAGCTAGCCACATTATCAAGGAACAACATTGAATGGGGGAGGGGGGGATTTAGTTTATATACAATTTTTAAAGCGCTTTTTATTACACTGCATGCTAAAATTTTCCAACATTATGAGGTAGTGTATCAACACTTTTGATTTTTACTGTAGATCAAATGTTCAAAAAGTATCAGATCGGTGAGAGTAATTTTGAACTTAATGTTCCCTAATTTACGATGAACAAACGCTGCAACTTTTCCTTCTCTGTGCACGGTCAACGTCATATAACAATAGAAAAAGTCGAACAAAAAAACAACAATAGGTTTCCAAAACCATTCCACTCCATTAAATATGGTCAGAACATGATCAATCCTCCCAACCGTCGTTCGAAATTGCGCCAAACCCAGAGCCGCTGTACGCATGTTCAGTCATAAGCTAAGTGGCCAGGGAATTGGGGACTACCTCAGGAAGCCCAAGCTAGGGTTATCAGCGGAGCTCCCGCGTGGGCCAAAGGCTCTCGCGAGAAGAGCACCATACTTAAGAAAAATTGGTAATCCATCGAGTTGATTTTTCATTGCTTGATTACGTCATTCTACATACATACATACATACATACATACATACATACATACATACATACATACATACATACATACATACATACATACATACATACATACATACATACATACATACATACATACATACATACGTCCGTCCGTGTACCACTATACACCAATGCACAGAAAAGATCGCAATCATGTAGTCAACGCTGGATCAAGAAGTTTTTTTTTGTTTTTGCAATGCGAAAATAAGTTTAATAAAAGTCATGTTTATCTTAAAGATTCTAATCTAACGATGAATTAAGTTTCGTGACTGAAACTTCAGTGAGAGAAAAAGTGGTCTGTAGACCAGAAAAACCTGATTATGCTGCAAGAATGATATTTCAGTTCCGTAGAAAACACTTCATAGAAGGTAAATTCATTAATGTAATTAACTAATATTTCGTAAAAAAACGACAAAAAATGTGTAAACTAGCTGGAGAAACTCTCACACAAGCCGAGACAAGCCAAGGACGTTGGTTCGGCAAACATTGTCCAAAAACTTGGATAGTTTGTCGTTTTTACTGCATTTTACATTTTTCATCTTTTTCTTCAATACTTGTGAACCAAAAAAGCGATATTTGAAGCTTTGAATTTTAATTTGTTTTTTGATCCCATTTCAACAAAAAAGGCTTAGCCTAAGACTTTATAAAAAGACTTAGTCCATTGAAAAAATATATTTGACGGCTAGCGAGCCTCACTCGAGGAATTCTGATGTTAAAACAAGATTCCATATTTCATAATCATATGGAAATTTTGACATTTTTATAGATAATATTAATTTATTTTAATGTTGAATGAAATATGAAAAATGGAATACATATCACACCAAATATTTGCTATTTATCGGGCTTTTCCAGCTATTATTATTACACAATCGCAAAAATGATGAGCTTGTTTTTTTTTTATGGATAAGCTTATGTTTTTGTAATATATTTCGCTTGATAATAAAGTTAACAATAAATCTCAGAAAAAACATATCAAAGACCAACTTGAAAGACCAACAAAGAAAAATGTTGTCTTGCATTAATGAGTATTGTAGTGTCCCACGGACAAGATAACACAGATTTAACTGGCTTCACAGCTTTTTAACACACTCGGCTCTCAGACCATGTTCTCCCATAACCCATAATAATCTCTACAACACAGGAAACCCGATACTACAAATATGTCTCTTGTTACATGTGAAGTTCAAGTGAATGTTAGCTTAAGCTTATAATATTTTTCGACAATTTTCAGTGTAGTTCACTTTCGACCTAAAAAAAACTTATAACTTAAGATTTGCTGAATAAAATACTTTGTTCTATACATGTATCCATATGTTCTACAATCTATAACTATTATTTTTCTTCGAATTGAAAAGTTTTCTAATGCTTTTGAAGTCTTACAATAATGGTTTTTCTTTAAGCTTTTCCTTCTTGGGTTATGGTAAAATCAAAAGAAATAGTAAGCTGTAACCGGCGTTATGCCGCGTCACACAATTGTCACTTTTTAGCACTAAATATACTATTCCCACTGGGAAAATTACACACAGCGAATCAAATACCGCAAGATTTCCAGGAATCTTGAGAATTATGCTTCCCATGGAATTACATCTCACATTACCATGTGCCCGGGCAGTATAAATGTCCCCCATATCATAATTCAATAAATCCTCTTTTAAACCAGTTCGGAAAGATTATACACATCGGAACGACGCCCCACCCAACTCCCCGCAGCGATGAATCCGCCAGCTTTCGGCCTCGGAGGTCACCTCCCCATATCTTTTTGTGTGACCCTTTCAGTGGGAATATATTATTACTATTTATGGGATCTCCGCTTTTAGGCAGTGCGTAAATCTATATATTATCTGTTAGAATAAATCGCATTTTTTCGAAGATGTTTTATGAAATTCGAGAAGGTTTTGTTCAGGGACCGAGTTATGGCGCAATTAAAGTCTTTTTAAAAGAAAAAAATATAATACTCCAGTTTCACATTCGGTGGAAGAACACAGACGCATTTGCACAGGCTTAGCCTCGTTTATAAGTCAGCTATTCAACGACGTTATTAAAAGTCCGTGGGATTTCAAAACATTGGTATTGTTCAACTTACACATTCTTTACATTACGGTTGACTTTTGCAAATCATTAGCAACAGCCAACTGTAATGTAAAGAATGTGCAAGTTAAATAATACCAATCCCACGGACTTTTAATGGTGTATTTGAATAGATGACTTATAAACGAGGTTAAGCCTGTGCAAATGAGTCTGTGTTCCTCAAAAACAGCGGTTTACATCGAATGTGAAACTGGAGTATTCTTTCCTCACCATTTTCATTAAATATAGGCGGATAGTGCTTCATTTTGCCTTCACCATTATACAAGTCCATACATTCGCATGACGAAAGAATTAGAAGTCCCGTACATTAATAAAACATAAGCACAAAATCAGTACATGGAAGTCAAAAGGACAAAAAAATCACCAATTCTTTATGTTGTCTTGGGTGCGAAAAAAGGGTTTCCCTTCTGAAGCAGAGGCATTTTTGCTGAACTCCACATGATAATGCTTTATCAACGACAGTAATTTAACTAGAGGGGCATGTTCAATTCTCCTTTAATTCGAAGATATGACGAACGAGCGCAATTCAATTCATAGTTAAGAATACCAAGGCGTTCGAAAATCTAAATGTGCATGAAAAGGATTTCGATCCCAACAAAGTCGCTTCAGCTCTATCGTGAAGTGTCATTTCACCCTGCTACAAGACTGAAGAGCGTATGTATGTAACGACCGAGAAACTCAAGACAGTTGCTTAAGATCTAAGATAACAGATAGAAAACGTTATGCCGTGTTTACATAGCCTGATATAAACACGAGGGAAATTTGGGAGAAGTCGAGAGCTCTGTGTAAACCACGCCTGCGGCTCGGTTTTACACAACAGCTCTCGACTTCTCCCAAACTTCCCTCGTGTATATCAGGCTATGTAAACACGGCAAACGTTTTCTATTTGTTAAATATCAATTATCAGACGAAAGGAGTGAATAAACACTGAACTAAGCAATAAGTTTGTAAAAAAGCGCAACAATATTAACTTTTATAAGGACAACACAGATGACAATCATATACCTCACACGTTCAAAGTCTCAAATCACAAAAAAAAAACCAGATAAAATCAGTTCAACATTGGAATAGTAGTTGCCAATCACACTGTGTAAGTTGAGTGAAGCCCAACAGAACACAAAAAACGATTGATGAGAAGAACTAGCATTTGAAGTCCAACAAATATAGATTAGATTTAAAGTTCTATTAGCGCTGAATACAACCTTCTATTTTCGAAGTAATTGGTTGCTTTTTTTCGGGACAAAATGACGATCTACAAGAAGAGTTTTACTAATCCCGAACAAAAAATGGCGAATCCCGTAACCGTCCCGTGAAAGTTAAACGATTATATATCGAGATAAAAAAACTTAATCCAAGTTTAGTTGCACTTGACTGATAAAAGAATGAAACAAACGCCCACACTCACGATAAATAGACCACAATTGATCGCTAAACCACTCTTTAACCTTCCTTCTTTACTTCGCACAATGGCGTCCCCGAGCTATGCTGAGCAAGCCGTTATGCAGTTATTTGTCGAGAAAGAGTATCACTTTTTAAATCCATACCTCCTAAATATTTCACGCGCTATTCTTATCTTAATGCTTGTTTCTTTCTTTTTTTCCCCGCCTATATTTAACTTTCACATGTAATGAGATCAATTACAAATTAATAAAAGTTTAAATTTCACATAATTTACAGCGATATTGTATTCAATGGTATATGATATTGGAGATATGCTTTGAAGCCTTTTAAATTCAGCTGACAACACATACTTCTTGATATATAAATATAGGATTTATAGATAAGAAGGACAAAATTGACTAATGTAGAAAATTTAAAACATAAACAAGGCCCTATTATAATATATAATAATATAATATAATATATAATAATATAATATAATATATAATAATAATAATAATAATAATAATAATAATAATAATAATAATATATTATAATATAATATAATAATATATGTTTCTTTTTAACACGTTATCGAGTCATGTAGTTGCTATTCAATATTCACAAAATTATATATAATAATATGATATAATATATAATAATATAATATAATATATAATAATAATAATAATAATAATAATAATAATAATAATATATTATGATATAATATAATAATATATGTTTCTTATTAACAAGTTATCGAGTCATGTAGTTGCTATTCAATATTCACAAAATTTCAAGCCCTTACGAATCAACAACAAAAAATCTAAAGTAACCTTTTTGAATTAAAAAAACAGGAGTAAGCACACATCCGATAAAAAAAAACTTTGATTTCTAGAGACAAAACATCCCGATTTCTTTCAAAAAAGCAGCAAAGAACTTGTTTACCATAGATAAGATATCGTGGACTTACATTTTTGTAAAATATTCTTTACTCTTCTGAAAAATAGCCTTAACAGTCCCTTACATTTTTTTGCACAAAGCTATAACATATGCAAATGAGATTTCGCTTGTCGAAAATAAGTCAGCAAACTACCAACTACAATTATACATTTACCTTTAGAGCTAGACTAGTGGATTTGGTAGCATTATATCAATCAATTAAACGACAAATGCATCCTAAAGTGATATAGAAATCAAGGCTTTGTAACTAGAAGAAATACCCTAAATACGAAATGTTGACAAAAAATTATTGTATGTTTTGTACGTGTCGAATTTACAAACAGAAAACTTCAATTGTACGCTGTTCCCGATCATTACGGTCGATCAGCATCAAATCTACACCAAAATATCTGGAATAAGGTATAATTTATATTCTATGGAAATCTTACGATTTATAGATCAGTTTTCATAACTTATGTTGAATAAATATAAGTGGTATTAGAAATATACGCTATATGGTTACACAAAGTCGTGAGAAAGAAAATCATCAAAATCAAATGTATTCGAATCTCCTTTACTGATTTACTTCGACTACTGTATAGCTATGTGGCATATATACGGACTGATAATCGTATCTTGTGGTGAAAGACCGCTATTTAGATGCAATTTTACAATACGCGCTAATGTTAGCTAATAAATGTGACGGGTTACATGCAAATTCGCACTGCGCTTCATTTCTATTTATTAACATTTATTATAGAAATTATACAGATCTAACTATATTCTTTTACCTATAGTAAAACATATCCTCCTTCTTCACCATAAATAGAAAATTAAATTAAAAAATAAATAGTATTTTAGAAGCGTGTTGCTGCTAATAATAAATATTTATCTTGAACAAATTGCCGAATTTGGTATGCCTTTCACGTCGTTGCTTCCAGTCAATAGAGACGCCCCCTCCCTCCGGGGAATCAGAAAAATTGCCAAGAACCCGAAAAAAATAATTAGTAATATCTAAAAATATCTTACTTTGGTTTAGTTCAAATTAGTATAGGAAATCGCACGACCTCGAGTACAATTTGGAAATTAATAGGTACGAGTAATGTTTTGAAAGTTCTTGTAATTGCACGAGCCTTTAGGCGAGTGCAATTAAAGAACTTTCAAAACATTACGAGTGCCTATTAATTCCAAATTGTACGAGAAGGTCGTGCGATTTTTTATTTATAGTTCACTCGACAAAATTTTATAAAACATGCGAAGCGAAGGCATTCATTCATCTTCATTGCCTTTGCTATAACCGACTCTTCTCCAAGAACGCTAAGTCAAGAACAGCATAGAAAGTGTTAACGTTGCTGTAAAACCTTTTTAGATTAGTATTTTATGTATGATTTGAACTACAAAATACTAGAAAATAATTTTACATCTCAAGTAAAAAGCCATTTTAATGCATGTTTACAACTATTGAATGACAGTATTGACAGCTAAACAGCGAATCAAGAAGCGACTTTTCTTTGAAAACGTCTGTGTGAAAACTAACGAAAGTTGAGAGTTTACAGTTCGCTAATTTAAGTTTTTTTCCTCTTAGCATTTGCTAATAACTGCTAAAACACAATTTAAAAAATACTTTCTTTTAAAACAAGTTAGCTGGACAACATCAAAAGGGATAAAAGCGACAAATATGTCGTTCAAGTTAAGAGTTTTGAAGTACAGCTTGCCGTGAACGAGTCGCCAGTGATAAGACCATGTGCTTTGGATATTATTCCCTCCTGTAGCTTGAAGAATTTCGCTGCTATTTTCTTTGAATGGTGAATTATCTGAAGATTTTATTATTTCAAGACTGGATTGACAACTTAGGATCAATTAACTTGTGATAAATAGCTGAATTCGTCTCTCTACAACTACTCGACAGTTTGCCGGTAAGATTTGATCTTAACTATTTTCAAAACAAAAAACGAGCCTCTACTCGCTGTGTTTTTTCGCTAAACGGAAAGAAATTTGCTTTAAAACTATTGTTAGCTGTTTTCTACATATTGTACAATTATTGTAGTTGTGGTGTTGAATTTATTTTTCGAGAAGACCACAGAAGACAACAGGTAGTAAAACGAGAACATTCAAAACTCCAACTCAAATTGTTTGGCGAAAACTAGAAAGAAAAAACGACTATCTACTACGAAACATGATTTATTACGTCTTGAATTTGTCTAGTATCATAATTTGAGGCCTTCCTATGTGTGTATTAAACAGTTTTCTGAAATTTTTGTATTTTAATCTATAAAACACTGATTTTTTTGGGAATTTCACTCATTTCACTGGGGAAATTTGCCGCTTTTCGCCGTGTTTCCATAGCGACCTAATTGGTACTCCCGCGGAGTACCAATTAACGCTCTAATTGTACTCCTCTAGACCAATCAGAATCGAGTAATTTTGTCGTGCGTACTATAAATGTTCAAAAAGTATCAGATATATCGGTGGGAGTATTTTTGAACGAGCCATGCTTTCTCAAAGATGGGTCTTATTTTGGGTTGTACACACCTGTCCAAACTTTTATGAAATTTGCAAAAATTAAAGTCCGCTCGAAGTTTAATAGATAAAAAGTAGATAAGCACAGATTTCTACACCAAATATTCATTAAATTGGACCTTAGTTTTCTTACTTCTTCTCTATGTAGACCCTCAAATACTTCTTTTTAAAATATAATTGGATATATGAAGATTAAATCGATATCTCTATTCTTCAAACTAAATGTCGCAATATGATTGGTTAATGATATTAGTATTCAAATGCAAGGGTTATGTCTACCTGCCTTATGAATGTGTGAATAATATGATGCACAAATGATGTGCCCCTTTAATATCCGACCACCTGCTTAATGTGTGAATAATAAATGAAGCACAAGTGTTAGCCCTAGTTTTCGTTAGTTGACTGCTTGAACTGTTAGTATGAGCTAGAAGACTAGCCTGAGAAAACAGGCGTCCTTTCGCTCCTCGTCAAGCTGCTAGGAGACGGTGTTTTCTCGTAAATCTAGTCATAAAGATTTTAAACCAAAACAGAAAGTCATACAGGTTTTTCTACTGACAGAAGGTAAGTAACTAGTGTAAGTTCCTGTTGAAATGAAAAAGTGTGATGAGGAACTACATCGGGAGTGTCTGCTTTAAAGAGAAGTATACACCTTTAATTACGAGGACATTTCTCTTATTTTCACTTTGACAGGAGTAAACTCTCTCGAAAGAAATCATAATAGAATCAATTTTCGGCTATCAGAGTTTTAAATTCTGTGATACTCTAGCTAATTTGTTGAGCTTGTGTTACATAGCAACAGTAACTAGGGGGGGGGGGGGGGGGGGAATCGGAACCACTAATACATTTTATTTTTAATGTGCTAAAATGTTCCAGGGAAATCAAGTTTTCTAAATTTTCCGAAAATAATAATTGTACTTCGTAGGATCACCTATTAGGTTGCTATGGAAACACGGCCAAAAGCGACAAATTTCTCCATAAAAGAGTTTTTGTCTCGGTTTTTGATAGCATCGGAGCATTTGCAAAATTTGTGCATTGAAATTATTTTAAAAACACACACAAAAATCAAAAAGAATATTTCTGCTTTTTTTTTTTTTTTTTTAACATTATCATATATTAACGTTTTTCTTCTTCACATGTGGAAATATCACATTTTTGAAATGAAGAAATATAAGCATTTCATTGATAATCTAATAATAAATATGTATTTTCAGCTATTCTCATCTATTTCGATATTCTCATATTTATATTTCACTAAATAATGACATCGAATGGTGTGGAAATGTAATAATCTATGTTACTATATGGCTATGATAGTACGCGCGCTCTGATTGGCTGATTTCCGGTCTGAATTTTTCCCATCTCAGACCGTTACCATGACAATGGGTCCGGATCGTATATCAAATTTGCGAGTTTGTTTAAAATTTTCACGGCGCGAAATTTGACATTTTTTTCTCGTTAAACAAATTTTATAAGCAAAATAAAACAAAAAGCGAACAAAGAATTTATGAGCGACGAAGAAGACCATTCTCCGAGCGAATTTTACTACCCTGACGAGCTCGAAGTGGACATGAAAATGAAAACCAACAATATGAAAACACAGCTCCTAACGGCAGTCAAGAAGAGATTGAAAACTTCGTTACATACCAGAAAGCTAAAAATACGATTAGAAAAACTGAGTCGTACATGAACATTTTCCATAAATATTTAAACAGCCTTGGAAAAAACACTGAGATTAAAAGCTTACCAGCTAACGACCTAGACCATCTGTTAAACAAGTTCTAGATTAGTTTATTCCATTTCGATGAATGAGCTTAGTTTTATTACGATTGTTTTAAAAAAACAACTTAGAAACATTTAAAATGCTTGAACTTCTGTGACATCGGTCTAGAGGGTCTTTAAAGTTTCTTTAAAGCAGATCTCATTAGCATGCATTTGGTGTTAATAACAGTTTCTTGCAATTTTGTCTTCTTTTAATACAAGATTAACAATGCTGCCCCACGTGATCATCACGCTGTTAACATGCGTCACCCACGTGATCAGTCAGTTCCAATGTCCAGGCACCTGCTATTCGGGATCCTTCCCAAAGAACAACCAAATCATCAAAAGAAAACATCTCAGAGGATACTCCTACAAGAACATTACCACTGATGTTCCACACACGTGCTTCTCGTCCTGTGTCAATGACTGTCGTTGTAAGGCGTTCCAGATGAAAGATGTCAGGTGTGAGTTGCTGGATGAGGACAAGGCTTCGAAGGCAGCAGACTTTGTAGATGAGACAGGATACGTGTACTATGATTTACATCAGACATTCTATAAAGGGGTAAGTTTTGATGCTCGTGTTGTTACACATGATTGTTGCGTGGAAATTTCTGAAATCAATTTTCAACTTTTTACTCAAGAAATCACACATGGTTCATCCTGCGAGTGTATGCTATAATGGTTGCTGCAGAACTCAGTCTTGTATGAACGGAGGAACCTGTGTAGAACACTGTGAGAAACCAAAAGTCAAGTTCAGCTGCAAGTGTCCTAATACCCATTGTGGAAAAGTCTGTGAGAGGAAAATTGAGTCTTGTATTGATGTATTCAAAGGAGCTGTACCAGGTACGATGCCAGCAAATGGTACATACATTATCACCCGTAGTGATACCAAGACCACTGTGCCCGCCTATTGTGCTTTTGAAAGTCCAAACCAGGCTTGGACACTCATCGAGTCTTTCTCTCTTAAAAATAACCATATATTCAAAAGCAAAGCCTTCCATCAGAATTACATGAGGAACCAGGAATCCCATAACTGGAACGACTATCGTTTGTTGCTAAGCAACATGCAGTACATCCAAACCAAGGCCACCATGTTCAGAGCTACGTGTGAGTACCCAACTAGAGATTCTCTTACTCCTGACTTTCTGCTTGGATACAAGAAAGACTTTGACATCATCAATACCGGGAATCGACGGAGACACTGTGTCAATTTATCTTACATCAACTTAAAAGGATATGAGTACCAATGGCGACAAGCACCAATATGGCACTTTAATGGAGAACATCTACACATGGATTACTCGTATGGTCTCTGTGGATTCACGCCACCTGCACTATCATACATTTATAACGAGGATTTCTTTGGATTCTATGGTGTTATAAATCCAGCATCCAAATGCACTGCAACACAACAGTCTACCACACAGTGGTGGTTAGGAGAACAGCAATAGGGTCACCACACAGCAAATCAACTGACTTTGTGATATGAAAGAATAGATGGAAATCTACAATAGTTAAGTACAACTACACCGTTTATGGTTAAGACTAGAATAAGAGGCCCGAATGACACTTGTAAACCAAGGCCAGGCTGCATACACAAATTAAATAGTGTGCTCTTCATCAATAGTTAAATAACAGCTGTAGTGTTTAGAGTGTCAATCCAGTAACATGTGAAACATTATTAACCTTATATTGTAGAAAACATAGTGTACGGTTCATAAATAACTGTCAAGAGATTAAGGTACGATGAACAGTCAAGCTTTCAGAGCAAATAGTTTTAAATAAATGGGGGAAAAATCATATACCAGGCATTGAAATTAGGTTAAAGTTTGCTTCGAGTTGTAGCTCCTTACAATTGCATCAAAAAATTGCCAAGAACCCGAAAAAAATAATTTTCCTAGCAATATTTTACATTGGTTTTGGATTCTGATAGCTAGTTCAAATGTTCAAAAAGTATCAGATCGGTGGGAGTAATTTTGAACTTAACGAGCCATGCGTTATTAACAAGATGGGTCTTATTTAAGTGTGTACACACCTGTCCAGATCGGATCGGAAGTCGATTTTCAAACTTTTGTAAAATTTGCAAAATAAAGCGCGCTCGAAGTTTTAAACTGGATTTTTTTAAAAAGAGCTTACTAAAGGGTATCTTCTTACAAAATATGAGGAATTTGAAAATTCTGCAACGGTCCCGCCATTCTCGCTCGATACGGACAGCCAAAATTACTCCGGTATGTCCTCCACTTCAGAGATTTGAACTGGAGAGTCGCTCGAAAGTCATTGCTGGACAAAGGAAGCTGAAACATAAAAACAAAAGATTAAAAAGAAGGTTATAAAACACATATATATGCAATATAACTACACACAAAAGAATAACTCCAAAGCCTAAAGAACGATCAATTCAACAATATTCCTTCAGACCATAGTTAATGGAGTGGAATGGTTTGGAAACCTATTGTTCTAGGCTTTTGTTTGGTTAGCGATGTTGAAACGTACCATCACGTGATATTGACCGTGCACAATGAACCAAAGCAAGTATGGCTGAAAATATTAGTTTCCGTACTATTTTCATGTACGAACATTTTGAAAGAGTAAAATTTTCATGCTAAGATTATAAAGAAGAGGATAAATAATTCCGCCCAGATACAGTTAAGTTACTAGATGATAAATAAGAAAGCGTTCAAGGAGGTGATTCCATTTTCAGTAAACAGTTAACCTCTGTCATATAGGATTAATCAACAAATATCTCCTATTTTAGAATATTTTTGAGAAGAAAATCGTCTATGTTCCCTAATTTACGATGAACAAACGCTGCAACTTTTTCTTCTCTGTGCTCGGTCAACGTCATATAACAATAGAAAAAGTCGAACAAAAACCTACAACAATAGGTTTCCAAACCATTCCACTCCATTAACTATGTTCAGACCATGATCAATCCCCCCAACCGTCGTTCGAAATTGCGCCAAAACCAGAGCCGCTATACACATGCTCAGTGATATGCTATTTGGCAAGGGGATTGGGGACTACCTCAGGAAGCCCAAGATTGGGTTATCAGCGGAGCTCCCGCGTGGGCCGAAGGCCCTCGCGAGCAGAGCACAATACTTAAGAAAAAATGGTAATCCATCGAGTTGATTGTTCATGGCTTGATTACGTCATTCTATTGTCCATACATACATACATACATACATACATACATACATACATACATACATACATACATACATACATACATACATACATACATACATACATACATACATACATACATACATACATACGTCCGTCCGTGTACCACTATACACCAATGCACGGAAAAGATCGCAATAATGTAGTCAACGATGGATCAAGAAGTTTCTTTTAATTTTTCCAATGCGAAAATAAGTTTAATAAAAGTCATGTTTGCCTTAAAGATTCTAATCTGACGATGAAGTTGCGTGACTGAAACTTCAGTGAGAGAAAAAGTGGCCTGTAGACCAGAAAAACCTGATTATGCTGCACGAATATCATTTCAGTTCCGTAGAAAACATTTCATAGAGGGTAAATTCATTAATGTAATTAATTAACATTTCGTAAAAAAACGACAAAAAATGTGTAAACTAGCTTGAGAAACTCTCAGACAAGCCGAGACAAGCCAAGGACGTTGCTTCGGCAAACATTGTCCAAAAACTTGAATAGTTTGTCGTTTTTACTGCATTTTACATTTTTCATCTTTTTCTTCAATACTTGTGAACTAAAAAAGCGATATTTAAAGCTTTGAATTTTTGTTTTTTGATCCCATTTCAAAAAAAAAGGCTTAGCCTAAGACTTTATAAAAAGACTTAGTCCATTGAAAAAATATATTTGACGGCTAGCGAGCCTCACTCGAGGAATTCTGATGTCAAAACAAGATTCCATATTTCATAATCATATGGAAATTTTGACATTTTTATAGATAATTTATTTTAATGTTGAATGAAATATGAAAAATGGAATACATATCACACCAAATATTTGCTTTTTATCGGGCTTTTCTAGCTATTATTATTACACAATCGCAAAAATGATGAGCTTGTTTTTTTTTATGGATAAGCTTATGTTTTTGTAATATATTTTGCTTGATAATAAAGTTAAGAATAAATCTGGAAAAAAAAAACATATCAAAGACCAACTTACTAACAAAGAAAAATATTATCTTGCAATAATGAGTATTGTAGTGTCCCACGGACAAGATAACACAGATTTAACACTCGGCTCTCAGACCATGTTCTCCCATAACCCATAATAATCTCTATAACACAGGAAACCCGATACTACAAATGTCTCTTGTTACATGTGAAGTTCAAGTGAATGTTAGCTTAAGCTTATAATATTTTTCGACAATTTTCAGTGTAGTTCACTTTCGACCTAAAAAAACTTATAACTTAAGATTTGCTGAATAAAATCCTTTGTTCTATACATGTATTCATATATTCTACAATCTATAATTATTTTTCTTCGAATTGAAAAGTTTTCTAATGCTTTTGAAGTCTTAGAATAATGGTTTTTCTTTAAGCTTTTCCTTCTGGGTAATGGTAAAATCAAAAGAAATGGTAACGCTATAACCGGCGTTATGCCGCGTCACACAATTGTCACGTTTTTAGCACTAAATATACTATTCCCACTGGGAAGATTACACACAGCGAATCAAATACCACAAGATTTCCAAGAATCTTGAGAATTATGCTTCCCATGGGATTACATCTCACATTACCATGTGCCCGGGCAGTATAAATGTCCCCCCATATTTCAATAATCCTCTTTTAAACCAGTTCGGAAAGATTATACACATCGGAACGACGTCCCACCCAACTCCCCGCATCAGGGTTTGATGAAACTGAAGGTTTCTTTCTGCTTGAACCAAATACTCTCAAACTGTAGCGTTTCTCATAAGTTTATTTAAAAAAATAATAATAGATTTATTTACAAACAAGTTTCTTTCCATTGCTAAGGGACTGGTCATTATTTATAGCCTGGTATCTGAGTGAAGGTTTAAGAAGGAGGGATCACATGTTTTGTAGACACTTGGGGGAGGGGGATCAGCTAGAAATTAACAAGCCGCAAAGGGAGGATATCATATAAAAGTCAAACCCTGGTATATCATTCAATATATCATACCGATCAAAAATGGTATTGAAAAATAACAGCCAATTCTACTTTACATACAGGACACCAGAACTCAACGTACTAACCATTAACTGACCACCCTTTAAAACAGTTATATGTTGAGGTTCCTTAATCACATCACATGTCCTTCCTACGAAGGTTTTGTAGGATTTTGCAGTTTTTTTTTTTTTTAAAGCTCGTGTTTCAGATTTCAACTCAATAGTACTCTTTGTCTGGTCTGTTTTCAAACAAGTTTCTTAAGTTTGTGGTGGTTGTGTCTAACTTCTCATCGATTTGTCTCAGCAATTCTCGTTCGTTTTCTTCCAGCATTTGGATGATCATTTCGGTTTTGTCTCGGACTTCTTTTTTGGCTTTTTCTCCTTGTTGTTTGATTGTGTTAGCAATCTTTTCTTGTTGTTGCTTTTCCTTGTCATCTAATCTCAACTGCTCTAGTAGCTGCAGATACTCTGACAATACAGCTTTCTTGATCGAAGCAAGTGTATCTAATGAAATTGTCTTATGATTTCTGTGATGAAGTTTCAAGCAAGTACCGCAAATCATTGCATCACAATGTTCGCAGAAGAACTCTAGTCTGAGATGAGGGTGACTTGTACAAAGATATTCTCTTGTTATTATGAACTCAATATCTTCTTTCTTCAAATTAGCCAGACGAACGACTTTGTGATCTTTCATAATTACTGAATGGCTTTTTTCGCATCCAAGAAACATCGAGCGATCACAGTCAATACAATACAAAGAAGCTAAGTAATGACTATCAGAAACAGAACAGACCTTTACTCTTTCTACTAACGCCAGACGCTTCAATATTCTTGAATGTAATTGACTTGGCTGTAGATCTTCAACGCTGCTTAGTTCTGGTAGAGGAGTTTGTGATTTGCATACAGAACACTTGAAGATGTTGATTTGGTCGACATGCTCGGCGTGTGTTTTGATGCAAAGCTTACAAAATGTGTGGAAACAAGACAAGATCTTGGGTTCATTAAGTATCATTACACAAGGAACATTGGACTTCTTTCTTAAGATCATCCACAAACGATTCAATGATTTCAGAAGTTGAGGGAGTCAGTGTCTGAATAATGTTGTTTGTCATGTTTGATTCTTGGAAATAAGCGTGACTTTACTTCCTTGAAATGATGTCACGCCATAAATGCATACTTTAGTAGAGCATTTATTGTTATCGGCTTTCTAGCTGATTTGAGTTCTGAAAATACTTGTTGATAAAGCTTGTACTTCGTTAATCATAGTATTGAACATCAAGTTATCCTTGCACTTTGGAACGGTTTAATCGTTTGTAGACTCCTGTACTCAAAAATTAACATTTCAAGCTGAGAATAAAAATTCACAGTAAAAACATTGAGAGAAACCGAAAAAACTGTATCAAATATATTAAAAAGGTGGGGCTATGATAGGCTGATCAATTAAGGTAATGTGTTTCAATTTCCAAAGGTTTTTTAAATACAACTTTGTTTAAAACAAATCCTAGCACTGGAGCTTTACTCGTAGTACTTGATTTCATTCTTTTCTATATGTTTTCAGATTGATATTTTATGTACTTTGATATTCTTATTTCAATGCAGATAACCTCCTCACAGTACCCCCCCCCCCCCCCCCCCAACAGGGATCCAACTGCTCTTCTAATTTATGCAGTTATTATCATGGAGAAAAATACTCACGTCACACTAGAATCCAAGAAAAACTCATTTGAGGGAAACTCCTGTATGTCAGTGTTTCACTAGACTTTCACTCTGACTAGACTGTAATTACCCCATCCGTAACACCTGGCCCCGTACCTAAGCAACTATTACGAAATAAACCTTAGAAAGGAAGGGAACGCCTGAGAAAAAAATAAAAAGGGAAAGTTTCAGCTCATAATATGCAGCAAAGAAGCCTTTTTGCTATAATATCGATATCAAGGTGCTTGTTTTAGTTCTTTGGTTCATTTTTAAATAAAACCTCCAGAAAGTAGCCTTTGGACGCAGCGACGTCATCAACCTGTTGCAAAATCTCTGCACAGCAGGGTACCAACATTGGCAGCCATGTCTATTGTGTTTTTCATTCCATTGAGAATGATTGCAAACCCACATGTTAATTAACTATTTTATCGATTAACTTAAGATGGAGGGGAGGGGAGGGAAGCACACATGTTCCTTGGATCCCCGTTGGGGGGTACCGTGAGGAAATGCCAAAATAGACCCTTCTCACATAACGTCAAACCACGGGCGCCAAAAAAAAAAAAGAATCTCTTTCTCAAGGAATGACATGTCGTCACGTATTTACCATGTGCAAATTTTTTTCCCCATTTCAAACCACGTGTTATTCCCTAGAGTATAATTTCTTTGTTTAATGGTTGCATATGAGAAGACATGAATATGGATACAAAACAAACAAGAAATCTCATTTTCAAGAGAATGACACGCCGTTTGAAATGGGAAAGCATTTTAATCCTAAGCGGAAAAGGTTAATTAAAAAAGAAAATCCATAACTAGGGATTGTTCTTCGTTCATGGGTTACGGGGGGCTGTGTTGATTTTATATTTTAAAGAAGCAGCTTTTTTGGCAGCCCCCTTTACAAACCTAGATTTAGATCCCAAGATAATTGTGGAATATATTTCGGTATAAATATAAAATATTGGATAAAGCTCATGATTTTTGATTGAAACAAATGGTAGTCCCCTTCTGAATCCAAACAGCCCCCACCGGCCAATCAAATATGAATGGGCCCTTAGCAACTGGTAACTGATGACGTCCAGCCACTGCCACATGACAACAAAGAAGTGGACGAAGGCTGTGTTTCTTTTTAATAGCAAATATCAGAGTTACATTCAAAATAATAATAAATCTTCATGAGGGTAGTTACGCTGATAAAGCCATACTTAGTCTTTTTTCCAAACTGGTCATTGACAATTGCCTCAAACAATTGTATTCAGTCGTGGCATACATCTATTCAGTTACTGTATTGTTGACCCAAATGCCTCAGCTTGAAACAATTGTTTGAAGACAATAATATTAATAATAATATTAATAATAATACTAATAATAATAATAATAATAATAAGCCAATTTATATAGCGCCTAACTCCCTTTAACCCAAAGGCGCTGTTTACAGATATCTATGTATAAAACTAAAAATATGTACTACGTTTTATGAAAAATAAAAGTTTTGAGATTTTTCTTAAAAAGTTCTAAACTGTTCGTGGTTCTTAAATCGAGGGGAAGTTCGTTCCACAGCTTTGGTGCAGTAACGTAGAATGCTCTTTCTCCATATCCTTTGGTGTTGGAGCGAGGGATGACCAATAATTGCTTAGAGCTGGAACGCAATGTTCGAGTGGGTTTGTATTCCACCAGGAGGTCGGACAAATACGACGGAGCCAGACCGTTAAGGCACGTGAAGGTGATCAACAAAATCTTGAAAACGATACGCTTTTCAACTGGCAGCCAGTGAAGGTCCCGTAAGGTGTGATATGATCATACTTTTTACAATGGAATGTTACTCTGATATCTCGGCTATTAACAAACGGTTCCAACATTTCATTGAACGCTTTTTTTTGCAACACAGCATACGCCCAGGAAGTCTGCCATTCATAATTACAATTCCAGAAATATCATCAAGGCCGGTATAGTCATAAAAAGCTCACTACTACAAGAAAATCAGTAGTTATTTTGCATTGTCTTGCATTTCTTATTTATTTGCAATCCTAAATCAAAGACTGTAGCAAATTGGAACATTTGAATTCTACCTGATGTATCAATCACAAAGTTCCCACAATGTCTTTAAATGCACACTGAATAAAACACTTGTCACAATTTTTTAACTGAGGCAAGAGTTTAACAAATGTTATTGTAACATGCAACAATATTTAAAAGCAACGATTTCAATTCAATTCATGCAACAGAGCAGTAGAACAATTCAATATTATAGCAATAAACTGTAAGTTTTTTTTTATGAAATAGGTCAGATATAACGCGCGCTCTGATTGGCTGATAGCCGTGTTTACATGAGGCTATGTAAACACGGCAATTTCTATATTTTATAAAACAAATAGAAAACGTTATGCCGTGTTTACATAGCCTGATATGAAACACGAGGGAAGTTTGGGAGAAGTTGATATCAATTATCAGACAAAAGGAGTGAATAAACACTGAACTAAGCAATAAGTTTGTAAAAAAGCGCAACAATATTAACTTTTATAGGGACAACACAGATGACAATCATATACCTCACACGTTCAAAGTCTCAAATCACAAAAAAAAAGCAGATAAAATCAGTTCAACATTGGAATAGTAGTTGCCAATCGCACTGTGTAAGTTGAGCGAAGCCCAACAGAACACAAAAAACGATTGATGAGAAGAACTAGCATTTGAAGTCCAACAAATATAGATTAGATTTAAAGTTCTATTATCGCTGAATACAACCTTCTATTTTCGAAGTAATTGGTTGCTTTTTTCGGGACAAAAAAAAAGCAGATAAAATCAGTTCAACATTGGAATAGTAGTTGCCAATCGCACTGTGTAAGTTGAGCGAAGCCCAACAGAACACAAAAAACGATTGATGAGAAGAACTAGCATTTGAAGTCCAACAAATATAGATTAGATTTAAAGTTCTATTATCGCTGAATACAACCTTCTATTTTCGAAGTAATTGGTTGCTTTTTTCGGGACAAAATGACGATCTACAAGAAGAGTTTTACTAATCCCGAACAAGAAATGGCGAATCCCGTAGCCGTCCCGTGAAAGTTAAACGATTATATATCGAGATAAAAAAACTTAATCCAAGTTTAGTTGCACTTGACTGATAAAAGAATAAAACAAAAGCCCACACTCACGATAAGTAGACCACAATTGATCGCTAAACCACTCTTTAACCTTCCTTCTTTACTTCGCACAATGGCGTCCCCGAGCTATGCTGAGCAAGCGACTCGAAGCCCTCTCTTGTGTTGCTACGTGACGTCACACTGGTAGCGATGTCTCTCTAGGATTGTCATTTGAATATAATAGAGACGCCCCCTCCCTCCTGGGAATCAGAAAAATTGTCAAGAACCCGAAAAAATAATTAGTAATATCTAAAAATATCTTACTTTGGTTTAGTTCAAATTAATGTTCAAAAAGTATCAGATATATCGGTGGGAGTATTTTTGAACAAGCCATGCTTTCTCAAAGATGGGTTTTATTCTGGGTTGTACACATCTGTCCAGAGCGGACCGGAAGTCGATTTACAAACTTTTATAAATTTCGCAGAAATATAAGCGCGCTCGAAGTTTAATAGATAAAAAGTAGATAAGCACAGATTTCTACACCAAATATTCATTAAATTGGACCTTAGTTTTCTTACTTCTTCTCTATGTAGCCCCTCAAATACTTCTTTTTAAAATATAATTGGATATATGAAGATTAAATCGATATCTCTATTCTTCAAACTAAATGTCGCAATATGATTAGATAATGATATTAGTATTCAAATGTCGCAATATGATTGGTTAATGATATTAGCATTCAAATGCAAGGGTTATGTCCACCTGCCTTATGAATGTGTGAATAATATGATGCACAAATGATGAGCTCCTTTAATATCTGACCACCTGCTTAATGTGTGAATAATAAATGAAGGACAAGTGTTAGCCCTAGTTTTCGTTAGTTGACTGCTTGAACTGTTAGTGTGAGCTAGAAGACTATCCTGAGAAAACAGGCGTCCTTTCGCTCCTCGTCAAGCTGCTAGGAGACGGTGTTTTCTCGTAACTCTAGTCATAAAGATTTGGAACCAAAACAGAAAGTCATACAGCTTTTTCTACTGACAGAAGGTAAGTAACTAGTGTAAGTTCCTGTTGAAATGAAAAAGTGTAATGACGAACTACACCGACAGTGTCTACTTAAAAGAGAAGTACAGGGATTAGGAGGACATTTCTCTTATTTTCACTTTCACAGGAGTAAACTCTCTCGAAAGAAATTATAATAGAATCAATTTTTCGCTATCAGAGTTTTAAATTCTGTGATACTCTAGCTAATTTGTTGAGCTTGTGGTACATGGCAACAGTAACTAGGGGGAAATCGGAACCACTCATGAATTTTCTTTTTCATGTGCTAAAATGTTCCGGGGAAATCGAGTTTTCTAAATTTTCCGAAAATAATCCATTTTCATTACAGCCATTCTCATTGACACGTACCAGTTCGAGACAAAACGTCTGGCTTCAAAACGTGAACTTGGTGCACGTCAATCAAAGACATTTCTAAGGTAACCAGCCGTTCACTGGCATCTAGTAGCTTCGAATATTCAACAATCATCAAGTTATTTTAGAACTCGCTAAGGCGAAGGAATAAAGAAGTAGCCAAAGCTTTGTGTTTCAGCGTTATTAGGAAAAAGAGAAAAGCGAAAAAGAAATCAGAAAGCGCCAGAGTTTCAAAGCGTGGTAGGACACGAATTTCATCACGAGGGAAAATCGAAAGAGTAACTGCCTCAAGTATAATAGGATTAACAAGGATCACGCCGCCTTCGGTTTTAATTTATTTTCACTGGCCTTCAAGTCATGTTTTTAAAATAACTAGCAAACTTTCAAAAATTTCGAAACAATTTTTGTTCAAAAAGAAATATTAATATAATTTTTTTTAATTAGTGAAATAAATGTTTTTTAGAAACATTTTACCCACGAAGGTCTCTAGTAACCTTAATGTTACTTGTGTCCTCATTAAAAGTTTACCAGAGAAACCAAGGGTTCGATTTTAAGATGATTTCCCGCGTAGTTCGAAGTATTTGTTAACACTCCGTTGGTCCCGTTCTTCCTTGTTTTTGGTTGACTGGTGGTATCTCTCTGTTGACAGATGTCTTCTTTTCTTCTGAAACTTGCCCAGATCTTTAAAATTTAAATTCTCCATGATCGATTTTACAAGAATTCCCTATCTTTAAATGAATTAATAGGGTATATAGTTTTGATCAATTTCAATAAAATTTAGCAAAAAGTATGAATAAGTATGGATAAACAAAAGTGTTTGAGTGGTTTTTAATATTTTGATTATTGCGTCTTTTATGCGGTAAAACGTCAGCCGACATGGAAATATTTCGACACTCCAACTTAAATATTTAATATCTTCTTAACACATCAAAAAATCAAAAAACGCTCAAACTCTTTTGTAGTTTATCTTTCGCTAATTCACCTAGTGAAGTTCTTTTGGATAAACGCGCTAACGCCATGTCCATTAATTCACATCTACGGAACGTACCCGTTTTGTGTTTCAGGGCCCGGCATCGTTTCAAATTAATAAATTGCTTTCAAAAAATATTTTTTTCGTAATCTTTATCATATGAGATTAAAACGATATATAGTTTTATAGAGTTTTGTTGAAAGTGTTGCGTAGAGAGAGTTTTTAACGAAAGAAACCCCTGAAGGTCTCCAGCCGGGTGAACCTTAATATAACAATTTTTACTTAGTGAAATAATTGTTTTTTAGAAACATTTTACTCGCGAAGGTCTCCAGTAACCTCAAGAGGGGGACTAGTACGAAAATCGCTCAAAATCTGATTCGATGGAAACTTTAATTTCTTTGAATAATCTTTAAGGTTATAATAAACACTAGATAAATTTTCTTCTTGATATTCTGATGGGAAGTATTGTATTTTTACGAATTTTTAATGGTGTCTGTGACGTCATTTGAACACTAAACATCGCTCCATAGATTTCTTTGTAAATAACTTCTTGATTTCTTTTATTTCTATGAAGCCCAAAGGTTTACCGAAAGACTTTACTGACATTTATTTTGATTACAATTGATTTTTAGGTATCTTTTTCTCAGTATTGATTATGAGACGAGCGAATATTTTGATCACAAAATATAGAAAAATGCCATAGAGCGATGTATGGTGTTGAGTATATGACGTCATTGACTCCTTTAAAAATTCGCAAAAAACATAACGCTTCCCATCGTAATATCAAGAAAAAACTTTAACCAGTGCTTATAAGACCCTTAAAGATTATTCCAGGAAAGTTTCAGCCGAATTTAATTTTGAGCGATTTTGGTACTAGTTCCCCTTTACTAACATATCCTTAACAGTTTACGGGCCCACAGTAATTAGCGAGAGCTGTTGTGGTGTCCCTGCTATGTATTTTGACCGTAATTTTCAGTAATCAGACGACATAGACCCTTTTTAGCTTCTTTCGCATATTTTTAAAATGGCGAAGATAAATAAAAAAATATCAGTCCGCTCAACACATGCAGATAATTAGAATATTACTTAGCAGAACTCATTAGTATAGCATGCAATTGGTGTTAATAACAATTTCTTACAATTTTGTCTTTATTATAAGATTAACAATGCTTCCCCACCTGATCATCACGTTGTTATCATGCGTCACCCACGTGATCAGTCAGTTCCAATGTCCAGGCACCTGCTATTCGGGATCCTTCCCAAAGAACAACCAAATCATCAAAAGAAAACATCTCAGAGGATACTCCTACAAGAACATTACCACTGATGTTCCACGCACGTGCTTCTCGTCCTGTGTCAATGACTGTCGTTGCAAGGCGTTCCAGATGAAAGATGTCAGGTGTGAGTTGCTGGATGAGGACAAGACTTCCAAGGCCGCAGACTTTGTAAATGAGACAGGATACGTATACTATGATCTACAGCAGACATTCTATAAAAGGGTAAGTTTTGAAGCTCTTGTTGTTATACATGATCATTGCATGAAGATTTCTGAAATCAATTTTTAACTTTTTACTTAAGAAATCCCACATGGTTCATCCTGCGAGTGTATGCTTTAATGGTTGCTGCAGAACTCAGTCTTGTATGAACGGAGGAACCTGTGTAGAACACTGTGAGAAACCAAAAGTCAAGTTCAGCTGCAAGTGTCCCATTACGCATTATGGAAAAATCTGTGAGAGGCGGAAAATTGAGTCTTGTATTGATGTGTTGAAAGGAGCTGCACCAGGTACCATGCCAGCAAATGGTACCTACATTATCACCCGTAGTGATACCAAGACCACTGTACCCGTCTATTGTGCTTTTGAAAGTCCAAACCAGGCCTGGACTCTCCTCGAGTCTTTCTCTCTACAAAATAACCATATTTTCAAAAGCAAAGCCTTTCATCAGAATCACACGAGGAACCAGGAATTTCATAACTGGAACGACTATCGTTTGTCGCTTAGCAACATGCAGTACATCCAAATCAAGGCCACCATGTTCAGAGCTACGTGTGAGTACCCAAACAGAGATTCTCTTACTCCTGACTTTCTGCTAGGATACAAGAAAGACTTTGACATCATCAATAGCGGGTATCAATGGAGACACTGTGTCAAGTTGCCTTACATCAACATCCGCGGCCATGCTTTTTTTGATAAATTTGTTCCTTTTTGGCATAGACGAGATGCACTCCACCTAGTCACCGATTCCAGTGTAAACGTTTGTGATTTCAAGGTGCCAAACGCAGCATACCAGGAAGACAACTTTGGTTTTTATGACTACACCAACCCAGTATTCAAATGCACTTCTACAAAACAGTCTACCACACAGTGGTGGTTAGGAGAACAGCAATAGGGTTATCACACAGCACATCAACTGACCTTGTGATATGAAAAATTAAATGGAAAATAGACTGATTGGTTACCATGGTAACACTTACCTATTATTCAAATGCACTGCTACACGTTAGTCTACCACATGTAGTGGTGGTTAGGAGAACAGCAATAGGATCTTCACACAGCACATCAACTGACCTTGTGATATGAATACAGCTGTATACAATGTTTAGAGTGTCATGCCACTAAGATGTGAAATATTATTATTAACCGTATATTGTAGAAAACATAGTGTACGGTTCATAAATGACTGTCAAGAAATAAAGTACAATAAACAAGCTTAATTTCAGAGCGAATAGTTGGAATGAGAAAAAGTCATATACCAGATGAAAAATTGCCAAGAACCCGATAGCTAGTTCAAATGTTCAAAAAGTATCAGATATATCGGTGGGAGTATTTTTGAACGAGCCATGCTTTCTCAAAGATGTGTCTTATTTTGGGTTGTACACACCTGTCCAAAGCGGACGGAAAGTCGATTTTCAAACTTTTATAAAATTTGCAAAAATAAAAGCGTGCTCGAAGTTTTAAACTGGATTTTTTGAAAGAGCTTACTAAAGAATATCTTCTTACAAAATATTAGAAATTTGAAAATTCTTGAGCCTTCCCGCCATTTTCGATCGTTACGGACAGTCAAAATTACTCCGGTATGTCCTCCACTTCAGAGATTTGAACTGGAGAGTCGCTCGAAAGTTATTGCTGGACAAGGGAGGCTGAAATATAAAAACAAAAGATAAAAAGAAGTTTATAAAAAACATATATGCAATATAACAACACACGAAAGAATAACTCCAAAGCCTAAAAAAGGATTGTCGTGGACACTTTAACAGTAATTGACATGTTGAGATTGGATCACGTAGTGATCACGTGCGAAGCGAGTGTAAGCGCGTGAGAGTGATATAACTAGATCGGAAAACTAGAGATAAGTTCGGAATTGTTGTGGTTTTGTTGTTCGTAGTCTTAGCTAAACCTATGTTATGCACAATATGCAAGTGAGAACAAAGTTACAGCATTAAACGCCATGATTATCCTCGACAAATTGGTCCTTCGAGCCGGATCAAGTCATGAGAAACCACGAGTAGAGTCGAGACCATGGTGGGATAGTACCCGGAGTAGTGACGAGATCGAAGTCTAAGCTGTTAAAAACACAACAAAGTACGCTAAAACCGGATAATGTCGAAGCTTCCATTCTGAAAGAAAAAGGAATCAGTACCGTTGGAGATCCCATTGAAAGAGAAGTTATTGGTCACGAGCATTCACAGATATTGTTAAGTCCTCGTACGACACGAAGTAAACACGGTTCATCGCACAATCAAAGATATCAAAGGCCTCGAGTTCGTCTAGTAAAAGGAGCATTATCGAGGCAAAAAAAGGCAGCAAAGCGAGCAGAGATTCAATTGGAAGCGGCCAAACATGAAGCAAAGCTACGGGAGAGAGCAATTCAGTTAGAAAATGAAATTAAAATTTAAGAGCGCCGAGTTGAGCTGGACATCAAACGATCCGATTTACAGATCGAAGAAGAAAGCTTGTCTGGCTCCTCGTTAGCGTCATCTGAGGATTGTTTTCAAACCCCGAACGACGAAATAGAAGGAAACAAAAATCAAGATTCCAAGTCGTATTCTCTGGAAAAATCTGGATTATCTGCCTTCCCAAAAGAGACCGAGAAAGACAGAGTTGAGCGATATTTTATTTGCTTCGAGCCCAGGTCAATTTCAAGATGATTTCCAGGATAATTATATAAACAAAGAGCTACCTGTTGATAAATCCAGCCCCAGTCAATCCAAACACGAGCAATCAGCACTTCTTTTGCTTGGAAAAGAAATAGCAAAACAGCGCAAACCGTTTGTTAAACCGTTTGATGGCAAAGTTGAGAATTTCGTGAGTTTTAAAGCATCAATCGAGCGATTAATGAAAACAAACTTGTACGACGACGACGTAATGCTCAATA
Organism: Anthopleura sola; assembly: GCA_023349425.1. Lineage (NCBI taxonomy): Eukaryota > Metazoa > Cnidaria > Anthozoa > Actiniaria > Actiniidae > Anthopleura > Anthopleura sola. Next base: position 18,472,712 of record JALHLI010000001.1, read on the forward strand.
TTGTTCAAGAAAACGTCACAGGAGAAGCCGAAGCAGCTATAAAAGGAATTTTACCGGGTTTCGGTCAGTTTAAAAAGGCAATGCAAATCCTACAAGACCGATTTGGAAACGAACGTGCAATTATTCATCAAGCCAATATTGCGTCCCTACGAGCACATGCAGTAGTCCAAGAAAAACGAGCCGATCAATTACGATCTCTGTCCAATGTTATTTCTACCATGGTCCAGTCATTTAAGTCTCTAAATCTGGAGCATGATTTAAAGTCAAGTTCTATTGTCCGGGATGCAGCTTCTAAGCTACAACAATCATTGTTCTTCCAATGGCATGAGCGAGTAAGTGACAACCCTACACATGCCACACTCGAACACTTCAACACGTGGGTCGAACGTAAAGCTAAATACTGGGAGGATGCACACATCAGTTCTACAATGAGTAAATCAGTTACAGAGTCTAAAGTCAGTAAGCCAACTAGTAAAGTTGTACCAAGTCAACGAAGATCCGTCTTCACTACCAATACAAGTCCTGATAAGTCAAGTAAGTGTCCAGTTCATGATTCGTTGAATCATCAGTTAGAAAATTGTCATTCTTTCAAAGGAATGGAGTCCTCACAGTGTAGTGAGGTAATTTACAAGCATAAGTTATGTTATCGTTGTTTACATCCTGGTCACATGGTAAAGAATTGTCGCCAAAAAGTTGTGTGTGACGTTTCTGGTTGCAGTGGAAACCACCACAGTCTTGTACACGATATCATTAACCAACGTCAATTACAGTCTAGTCCTAGAAGTGCACCCGCAAAGGGTAATTCCCCCAGTCAAGTTAAGTATACACCTACACAACAGTCTGTCACAGCTTCAAGTAGTACAAGCAAAAATGCACATTGTGCACAGTCTCAGTCAGTATCTCGCAGTCATGCACGCAAGCAAGCACTTCTCCAAATCCTTCCAGTAATTATTCATGGAAAGGACGGTGTTCAACATGAAATGTATGCTATGTTAGACAGTGGATGTGATTGTACCCTTCTGTTACACCAGTCAGCACAAACTTGTGGTCTTGTACAGGACACTAATCAGTATAAAGATATCTCAGTTGCTGGAATCAATGGTACACAAGTTGCAAAATCTACAACTATTGAGGAGCCTGTCTATGTCTCATCCGTCGCTAACCCATACAAGAAGTTTGCACTGTTTGATACTCAAACCATTACACAACTACCAGGACCATCTCAAAGCGTCAAGTGGTCTGAAGTAAAGCAACAATTTACATACCTGGAAGACATAGACCTACCTTACATCAATGGAGAACAGATAGCTTTGCTGATTGGATCCAACAATGGAAGACTGTTGGTACCTATAGAGATTATAGAGCAAACACCAGGACCAGGAAGCTCACAACTTCCTATAGCACTGCACACACCATTAGGATGGGTGGCTACAAACTGCATACCTGCAGAACTCAACCAACATAAACTGTCTGCCTACCGCACAAGAGTACAAACAGAGGCAGATTACGATCTCAAGCACCTTGTGGAATTCAGTATGAAAGTAGAGGGTCTCGGCATTAATATTCACCCTTCAGAAACGAGATCGAAAGAAGAAGAACGTGCTTTCAAAATGATGACGCCTGCAGACACTAGAGAAAAGGTTAGAGAATGACAAACAGCTAATGGAGCGTTATGACCAATCTATAAAGGAGGACATTGAAAAGAACTATGTACGTAAGTTGTCTAAGGAAGAAAGTGAGTCTCCAAGTGATGTCAAATGGTATCTGTTGACTTTTTTGGTCCCCTCTTAGTTAAAAGAGGAAGATCAGAAATCAAGAGGTACGGTTGTATATTTACATGTTTGAAGATACGTGCTATCCACGTTGAACGTGCTGAAGACCTCAGCAAAGATGCATTTCTGCTATGTTTAAGGAACTTTATTGGAAGACGAGGTCAGCCTTCTGAGCTTTTCTCAGATAACGGAACTAATTTTGTAGGAGCTGAAAACGAGTTACGTCAAGGAATACAGAATTTAGATCACGAGAAGATAGAGAACATTCTTGCTGCTCAAATGATACAATGGCACTTTAATCCCCCAGCTTCACCACACATGGGAGGTGTCTGGGAGAGAATGGTTCAGTGCGTTAAGAGAGCCTTGTGTACAATTCTCAAGGACAGAGTAGTACCCCAAGACGTCCTCAGGACAACATTGATTAAAATCGAAGCGTTAGTTAATTCAAGGCCCATAGGATACATTCCTGCTGATGCTGGGGATGTTGAACCGTTAAGTCCATATCACTTTCTACTTATTCGTCCACACCTTAATGTTTCGTTTGATGTGGTCTTAGGCAAAGAGATTGATTCCCGAAAGTTATGGAGAAGAACTCAAGCATTGACCAACATGTTCTGGAGGAGATGGGTCAAGGAATATGTGCCCACATTGACTGAGCGCTCAAAATGGTTCCATAAGTCACTTAATCTCAAAGAAGGAGACATTGTCCTAATTACAGATGCTCAGAAGAACCGCGGTCAATGGCTGATGGGAAGAGTCGAACAAGTTCACCAAGGAAAGGATGGAAGTGTACGTTCAGTCGTCGTCAAGACTCAGTTCGGGAGATTGTCAAGACCTACAAATAAACTTTGTTTACTACAGGAAGCCCTTTAGTTTCGGCAACGCGCCGAAAGGCGGGGAGGATGTCGTGGACACTTTAACAGTAATTGACATGTTGAGATTGGATCACGTAGTGATCACGTGCGGAGCGAGTGTAAACGCGTGAGAGTGATATAACTAGATCGGAAAACTAGAGAAAAGTTCGGAATTGTTGTGGTTTTGATGTTCGTAGTCTTAGCAAAACCTACGTTATGCACAATATGTAAGTGAGAACAAAGTTACAGCATTAAACGCCATGGTTATCCTCGACAACGATCAATTGAACAATATTCCTTCAGACCATGATCAATCCTCCCAACCGTCGCTCAAAATTGCTCCAAAACCAGAGCCGCTATACGCATGCTCAGTGATCAAATATGCTAAGTGGCAGGGGATTGGGGACTACCTCAGGAAGCCCAAGCTTGTGTTATCAGCTGAGCTCCCGCGTGGGCCGAAGGCCCTCGGGAGCAGAGCACCATACTTATAAAAAAATGGTAATACATCGAGTTGATTTTTCATGGCTTACATACATACATACATACGTACGTACATCCATCCATCCATCCATCCATCCATCCATCCATCCATCCATCCATCCATCCATCCATCCATCCATCCATCCATCCATCCATCCATCCATCCATCCATCCATCCATCCATCCATCCATCCATCCATCCATCCATCCATCCATACATACATACATACATACATACATACATACATACATACATACATACATACATGCATGCATGCATGCATGCATGCATACATACATACATACATACGAATATAAGTTTAATCAAAGTCATGTTTGTCATAAAGTGAACAAAAACAACGACTTGCTAAAGAAGATTTAGCGCGGGTAGATTCTAATCTGACGATGAAGTTGCGCGATATTTGAAGTTTGAATTTTTGATTACATTTCAACAAAAAAGGCACTTAGCCTAAGACTTAGTAAAAAGACTTAGTCCATTGAAAAAATATATTTGACGTCGTTACAATTCAAAAACCATGCGTACCCTCCCCTCAAATCCTTCTGTGTTGATTGATACAAGTACGTTGTTTACATATATTTTAAATGAATCACGTCTCTATTGGCGGATTGCTATTGGTCGGCTAAAACAATAGCAGTGATATTTGTTAACCTTGGAGGGGAGGGTACGCATGGTTTTTGTAACGACGGTGAAAGCCGTTGCAAATATGGTTGGTTCATAGAGCATCGGATTGGCAATGGCTTCGAAAGAAATTGGCAAAGGGAGATCGATTGTGTGGTTGTATCAGATATCGGACAACGGTTCTGTGAAAGAATTTCGGCTTGATGTGTAATATTGGCTGACCTAGAGGCGAATTATTGACTCTTATCGAGGGTTCGAGCGGCCTGAACTGTGCTACCTTCCCAATTTTTAAGTACGAGGGATACTCCACCACGATACTCGCTCAACATTGCTGCAAATGACCTGAAACTTCACAGAGACTCAAAGCAAAACACGAAACACAAGTAGGGACATTTATTTGTGTGATTTACTGATTTTTAATTTTTTCGAAAAATCGCCATAACATTGCCTTATGAGTTCGATAGAAAACCACAGAAACCCAGCTTGGGATACCTGTGATGTATGTAACGACCGAGAAACTCAAGACACTAGCTTAAGATCTAAGATAACAAATAGAAAACGTCTGCCGTGTTTACATAGCCTGATATAAACACAAGGGAAATTTGGGAGAAGTCGAGAGCTCTGTGTGAACCTTGCCTGCTGCTCGGTTTTACACAACAGCTCTCGACTTCTCCCAAACTTCCCTCGTGTATATCAGGCTATGTAAACACGGCAAACGTTTTCTATTTGTTAAATATCAATTATCAGACGAAAGGAGTGAATAAACACTGAACTAAGCAATAAGTTTGTAAAAAAGAACAACAATATTAACTTTTATAGGGACAACACAGATGACAATCATATACCTCACACGTTCAAAGTCTCAAATCACAAAAAAAAACCCAGATAAAATCAGTTCAACATTGGAATAGTAGTTGCCAATCACACTGTGTAAGTTGAGTGAAGCCCAGCAGAACACAAAAAACGATTGATGAGAAGAACTAGCATTTGAAGTCCAACAAATATAGGTTAGATTTCAAGTTCTATTAGCGCTGAATACAACCTTCTATTTTCGAAGTAATTGGTTGCTTTTTTCGGGACAAAATGACGATCTACAAGAAGAGTTTTACTAATCCCGAACAAAAAATGGCGAATCCCGTAACCGTCCCGTGAAAGTTAAACGATTATATATCGAGATAAAAAAACTTAATCCAAGTTTAGTTGCACTTCACTGATAAAAGAATCAAACAAAAGCCCACACTCACGATAAGTAGACCACAATTGATCGCTAAACCACTCTTTAACCTTCCTTCTTTACTTCGCACAATGGCGTCCCCGAGCTATGCTAAGCAAGCGACTCGAAGCCCTCTCTTGTGTTGCTACGTGACGTCACACTGGTAGCGATGTCTCTCTGGGATTGTTATTTGAATATAATAGAGACCCCCCCTCCCTCCTGGGAATCAGAAAAATTGCCAAGAACCCGAAAAAAAAAATTAGTAACATCTAAAAATATCTTACTTTGGTTTAGTTCAAATTAATGTTCAAAAAGTATCAGATATATCGGTGGGAGTATTTTTGAACGAGCCATGCTTTTTCAAAGATGGGTCTTATTTTGGGTTGTACACATCTGTCCAGAGCGGACCGGAAGTCGATTTACAAACTTTTATAAAATTTGCAAAAATTAAAGTCCGCTCGAAGTTTAATAGATAAAAAGTAGATAAGCACAGATTTCTACACCAAATATTCATTAAATGTGACCTTAGTTTTCTTAATTCTTCTCTATGTAGCCTCTCAAATACTTCTTTTTAAAATATAATTGGATATATGAAGATTAAATCGATATCTCTATTCTTCAAACTAAATGTCGCAATATGATTGGTTAATGATATTAGTATTCAAATGTCGCAATATGATTGGTTAATGATATTAGCATTCAAATGCAAGGGTTACGTCCACCTGCCTTATGAATGTGTGAATAATATGATGCACAAATGATGAGCTCCTTTAATATCTGACCACCTGCTTAATGTGTAAATAATAAATGAAGCACAAGTGTTAGCCCTAGTTTTCGTTAGTTGACTGCTTGAACTGTTAGTGTGAGCTAGAAGACTAGCCTGGGAAAACAGGCGTCCTTTCGCTCCTCGTCAAGCTGCTAGGAGACGGTGTTTTCTCGTAAATCTAGTCATACAGATTTGGAACCAAAACAGAAAGTCATACACCTTTTTCTACTGACAGAAGGTAAGTAACCAGTCAAGTTCCTGTTGAAATGAAAAAAGTGTAATGACGAACTACACCGACAGTGTCTACTTAAAAGAGAAGTACAGGGATTAGGAGGACATTTCTCTTATTTTCACTTTCACAGGAGTAAACTCTCTCGAAAGAAATTATAATAGAATCAATTTTCCGCTATCAGAGTTTTAAATTCTGTGATACTCTAGCTCATTTGTTGGGCTTGTGGTACATGGCAACAGTAACTAGGGGGGAATCAGAACCACTGATCTAATTTCTTTTGCATGTGCAAAAATGTTCCTGCATGGGAAATGGAGTTTTCTAAATTTTCCGAAAATAATCCATTTTCATTACAGCCATTCTCAGTCACACGTACCAGTTCGAGACAAAACGTCTGGCTTCAAAACGTGAACTTGGTGCACGTCAATCAAAGACATTTCTAAGGTAACCAGCCGTTCACTGGCATCTAGTAGCTTCGAATATTCACGAATCATCAATTTATTTTAGAACTCGCTAAGGCGAAGGAATAAAGAAGTAGCCAAAGCTTTGTGTTTCAGCGTTATTAGGAAAAAGAGAAAAGCGAAAAAGAAATCAGAAAGCGCCAGGGTTTCAAAGCGTGGTAGGACACGAATTTCATCACGAGGAAAAATCGAAAGAGTAACTGCCTCAAGTATAATAGGATTAACAAGGATCACGCCGCCTTCGGTTTTAATTTATTTAAAAATTCGCAAAAAAATATAACACTTCCCATCGTAATATCAAGAAAAAACTTTAACCACTTTTTATAAGACCCTTAAAGATTATTCCAGGAAAGTTTCAGCCGAATTTAATTTTGAGCGATTTTGGTACTAGTCCCCCTTTACTAACATATCCTTAACAGTTTACGGGCCACAGTAATTAGCGAGAGCTGTTGTGGTGTCCCTGCCATGTATTTTGACCGTAATTTTCAGTAATCAAACTGCATAAACCATTTTTAGCTTCTTTAGCATATTTTTTTAAATGGCAAAGATAAATAAATAGATATTTGTCCACTCAACACAGATAATTAGAATATTACTGAGCAGATCTCATTATCATGCATTTGATGTTAATAACAATTTCTTGCAATTTTGTCTTCATTTATTATAAGATTAACAATGCTGCCCCACCTGATCATCACGTTGTTATCATGCGTCGCCCACGTGATCAGTGAGTTCCAATGTCCAGGCACCTGCTATTCGGGATCCTTCCCAAAGAACAACCAAATCATCAAGAGAAAATATCTCAGAGGATACTCCTACAAAAACATTACCACTGATGTGCCACGTGCTTCTCGTCCTGTGTCAATGACTGTCGTTGTAAAGCGTTCCAAATGAAAGATGTCAGGTGTGAGCTGCTGGATGAAGACAAGACTTCCAAGGCAGCAGACTTTGTAGATGAGACAGGATACGTGTACTATGATCTACAGCAGACATTCTATAAAGGGGTAAGTTTTGATGCTCGTGTTGTTATACGTCATCCTTTCAAGAAAATTTCTAAAATCCATTTTCAACTTTTTACTCTAGAAATCCCACATGGTTCATCCTTCGAGTATATGCTATAATGGTTGCTGCAGAACACAGTCTTGTATGAACGGAGGAACCTGTGTAGAACACTGTGAGAAACCAAAAGTCAAGTTCAGCTGCAAGTGTCCCATTACGCATTATGGCAAAATCTGTGAGAGCCGGAAAATTGAGTCTTGTATTGATGTGTTGAAAGGAGCTGCACCAGGTACCATGCCAGCAAATGGTACCTACATTATCACCCGGAGTGATACCAAGACCACTGTGCCCGTCTATTGTGCTTTTGAAAGTCCAAACCAGGCCTGGACTCTCATCGAGTCTTTCTCTCTACAAAATAACCATATTTTCAAAAGCAAAGCCTTTCATCAGAATTACACGAGGAACCAGGAATTTCATAACTGGAACGACTATCGTTTGTCGCTAAGCAACATGCAGTACATCCAAATCAAGGCCACCATGTTCAGAGCTACGTGTGAGTACCCAAACAGAGATTCTCTTACTCCTGACTTTCTGCTTGGATACAAGAAAGACTTTGACATCATCAATAGCGGGGATCAATGGAGACACTGTGTCAAGTTGCCTTACATCAACATCCGCGGCTATGCTTTTTTTTGATAAACGTGTTCCTTTTTGGCATAAACGAGATGTATTCCACCTAGACACCGATTCTAGTTTAAACGTTTGTGATTTAAAGGTGCCAAACGCAGTGTACCAGGAAGACAACTTTGGTTACTATGTTTACACCAACCAAGTATTCAAATGCACTTCTACACCACAGTCTACCACACAGTGGTGGTTAGGAGAACAGCAATAGGGTCACCACACAGCACATCAACTGCTCTTGTGATATGAAAGATTACATGGAAAATAGACTGATTGGTTACTATGGTAACACTAACCTATTATTCAAATGCCCTGCTACACATTAGTCTACCACACAGTGGTGGTTAGGAGAACAGCAATACGGTCACCGCACAGCACATCAACTGACCTTGTGATATGAAAGATTAGATGGAAAATAGACTGATTGGTTACTATGGTAACACTAACCTAGCATCCAAATGCACTACAATTGTTAAGCACCACTACACCGTTTTTGGTTAAGACTAGAATAAGAGGCCCGAATCACACTTTTAAACCAAGGCACATGCAAGCAGCATACACAGATCAAATGGTGTGCTCTTTATCAATAGTTAGAAAAAAGCTGTAGTGTTTAGATTGTCATGCCACTAAGATGTAAAACATTATTAACCTTATATTGTAGAAAACATAGTGTACGGTTCATAAATAACTGTCAAGAAATAAAGTACGATAAACAAGCTTTCAAAGCAAATAGTTTAAATGAGAAAAAATCATATAGCAGATGATGATTAAAATTCGTGTCTCAAATTTGACCTCAACAGTGCTCTTCGTGTCGTCTGATTTGGAACAGGTTCGTATTTCTCCAAGCCCTGAATTCACTAGTCGCATCAACTCTTTATTAAGAAGAAATTCAATGCCCCCAAAACACCCCTAGGTTCTTAGTCTCTGGTGACCATTACCCTTGCCTCCTTCCAAAAAAATCACCTGAATAATCATGTCTTAACTGAAAAACATTATTGATTTACTTGTTTACAAGAGCAAGATGAAAGCTATAGAATAAATAAATGTAATGTTATCTCTAGCAAGAACTCATAATGCACAGCAACACCGTAGTTGACATAGCACTGCTACTGATATCATCATAATCATCATCACCAACATCATCACTGCCACTATTCTCATTCATGGGTAATGGCATGTTGCTTGATATCAAAGAAAGATGCTTTTACATACACTCATATCCTAGGTTTATAAATAATAAGTTTTCTGGATATATATGTTCAATGACAGGTCATATTTCAGTTGTTTTGGGAGGTATTATCTGTGTAGGGGGAGGGTCATGATATTTGAGGCCTACCTCATGGGTAGGGTCCGGAAATTCAATTCTAATTGCTAGGGAGGGTCACATCGTTTTCGGCACTTAATTTTAGATCTCAACCCCCCCCCCCCCCCCCCTCCAAACTTAATTCTGACCACTCCCTTAATGGACAAATTCTACCTAGTATTCGCAAGGTAAGGTGCTTGGTTTGTCTTGTAAATCCTTTTTTCTACACAAGGCGAGACCTCTGACCTATTTGATTGCCGGTGAAGCAAGACAACTTTCATAAAGCCATGGAAAGTTTTGGATATCTGCACGTGACACTAATTTAAACCACGTGACCCAAGATTGTGCAATCAGGTTGATTCTAATCCACGTGATCCATCAAGTGTCTTGAAATTCCTCCGTTTTGTAATAGCAGGGCATGCTTGTCTACACGTAGTTCCCACTAGATGTTTGTGTTTCAGTTTCCAATCTTTTTCTTCTCATTGCTTTTCTTTTATCCATCTCGACCCGCTGAAAGAATCAAATACTCTCAAAGAATCACCATCAGGCAGTTGAGAAGAAAGAACGCTTGTTTTTGAAGACGAAACCAAACTTTTATCCAGAAAATATTCAACAGAATATCAAAATGGAATCCAACTGTCCTTTCGAAAGTTTTTGTCTCACTTTTCTATTTCATTTCTTCTTTTCGATTTAACAGCTTTTCGTATAAAATTGAACGAATGATAAATATTTGAACAAACTTGAGTAAGTGATATAAATGAATGAGAGGTTTTGATTTGCGCGTATTCTAATTGCATTGTTACGTCACTGAATGGAAAACCACAGGAATCCCGTGACATCTGTACGAAACGCGCGCTATCACGTCTTTGATAAGAAATTACAAAATGTGAACACGATAGAAAAAAAAAAAAAACACAAGGAAAATAATATCACACTCATCATCTGTATTCCAATAATGATAGGATTAAAATTTACAGTGTTGCGTCTTGTTGTCCTTTTTCCTCGCAATAATTGATTGAAAAATCGACCAGTCACGAGACCCCTTAAAATAAATAATAACAATTACCTTGAGAAACAATAACATGGCAGTATAGCTGTAAAGCAATAAAAACGGATTTTTTAAAATGAAAAACCGTTGATTTAGGAAGCGATCTAGCGCATTTACATACCAGGTTGCCAAATTTCTGACTACCGCGAGCTACAATTCACCAGAGTCTTTAGCTTGCATTTCTTCGATCATGCGCAGTAAGAATGACAAGGCCCTGTAGTCGAGGGTAGGGTCAGGGTATCCAGCTCTCAGCTGCACAACCCTATCACTGATCTGCCCAGGCTAGAACCACTTCCCCTCCGTTTACTAGTAAGTCCTACGTTTAACAGGAAAAAAACCGCGCTTTAGTTTGTCTTTATCAAAAGGGATCACAATATGGATAACAGAACCTCGTGACCTGCAATTTTCGTCGGAAGTCATACATACTCGTGATGAACAAACTGCTGTACGCGGTCGCGCAAATTTATAATCACTTACACGTGTTTACTTGTATGTGACTACTTTTCATCCCACAAAGTTTCAGGTTGGGTTGCTTTTTGTCATTTCCAAAAATACTCGAAGCTTACGTGGACTGGCTCTTAATTTGGGAAACCATTTATTTTTATCGACTTATTATAATTAGCTACTGAGTTACTGGAAAGAATTTTTGGGTTCTAAAAATATCTGATGAAATTTGTATTTCGAATTCGTTAGTATTGAATGGTTTACAGTGAACATCACATTATCCCTGCACTTGGGAGCGGTTTAATCGTTTCTAGACTCCTGTTCTCAAGTTTAGTGTGACACTTGGATTCCCATTGGGGGTACTGTAAGGAAATGCCAAAATAGACCCTTCTCACGTACCGTCAAAGCAGCTCAATGAGAGTTTATCAGGTCTTGCGTGACATTTTAAATTTTGCTGTTGTCTCCCAACATATTTTCCCATACATTTCTCTGTACAAGCGGCCAACTTCGGTCGCTCATATCTTCGGCGTTATTCAATAAAACCACTTCAAACTTTTCAATTTTACTAATATTAGTATTCTCTTTTTAAATATCATATTTCGTTTTTTGTTGAATTAAAATCTAAAATGTCACGCAAGACCCAATAAACCCTCATTTGAAGGAAAAAAAGATAAAAGTATTTCAATCTCCTGAGAATTGGAACCTATTGTTTTGTCCTCCAAATTGAGCTGCATTCCGACGTGCTGCAAGGAGTCTTTACAAGAATCGTCTTCCAATTATTTTTCTTATTCCTTTGGGAATCACAAGATAATGTGTTTAATTAGGCCAGCGAAGGGAACTACGAAAAGGATTTTGGTAGTAGGGGTATCAAGATATAGCAAGGGGAACGGAGAATTGGGGAGGTCATTATAGCTTTTGTATGCAATAAAGCATATATAGACCGCTTGCACTAATAACCAACCTAGGGATCAAAAAATAACTTCTTTCTCTTAAGAAACATTATTCTATGTGAGATATGGACAGGGATTTTCGGCATTAAGGTCCTTGTTTCTTGAATGATTTAGAATACGATATACATAATGTAATTAGTTCGATTATATATATACACGTTACTATAATATTTTATTTTATTCAATTCTTATTATATATTTTTATTTAGAATCTTATATCTTTTCCTTCTTTCCTAATTTTTGTCTTTGAACTGTGTCCGCATTGGGTAACCTGATTTGTAAGGGAAGTCTCATTCCTGTTTCGGATTTTCCCAAACAGCTTTTAATACTAGCTTTGTAATTATCATGATCATTATTTTTTTTATGTATCATTTGCTATGTGAAACTATTAAAGTTTTTAAAGATGCGCACTTAGAATGACAGAGCTCTGGAGTGGAGTGGGATCAGGGTTTCCAGATACTAGCGGCACTGGTATCTCTACCACTGATGCACCACTGATCCCTCCTCCTTCCACCACCAGGCCATCTATTTGTCAGTTTATATTTTCTTAGACCCTCCCTCCAGTCTACAAGTAGCAGTGGCAAAATATGTCACACAAAAAAAACTTGTATATTTATATACATATATTTATTTGGATTTTAGTTAATGTACTGTAAGTGCACAACTCCAAATAAAATATGTCCGTGGTAATGTTTTTGTAGGATATATTTTTGTATATCCCCTGAGATGTTTTCCCTGATGACTTGGTTTTTCTTTGGGAAAGATCCCGAATAGCAGGTGCCTGGACATTGGAACTTACTGATCACGTGAGAGACACATGATAACAACGTGATGATCACGTGGGGCAGCATTGTTTTTCTTATCTTTAAACTATCAAGATAAAATAACAAGAAATTATAAATATATTGAGTACTTTCGTTATATTTCTGCTAATATTATTATTCTTGTCATTGTTAATTTTGTTATTGATAATTAGTAATTCAGTTTTCTATGAGTTTCACAGGTAAAGTTTTAAGCGTGTAATTTGTGATCTAAAACATAGAAAAACATCGATCGCCGTTTGACAACTTGCGGATTGGACAAATTTGAATAGGCACTGACAGCCAGCTGAGATGACCTTCAAAACAAACTCAAGGTCAACCAATCAGAATTGAGGATCCGACATCGTATTTTGATTAGCATTTCCCATTATTCTGCCAAGAGAATTAATGAAATACGAGTTCTTCCTAGTTAAAATTAATGGTAAACGCTAGTCGAACTCATGGCGGAAACATATTTCAATCAACAAGAAAAGTATTGTATACATTGTATACAAAATGCTCGAAAAATGCTAACCAAAAATAGTAACCCATAATTCCTTTCGGGGAGGACGATCAACTTAGCGGGAGCTTTCAGAAAGCTAACATTAGTTGATTTTTTTAATAGACCTTTTTCGGCTTGGGCTTAATGTTTTCAGACCACGTGTCATTCCCAAGAGTATCATTTCTTTGTTTAACGATTGCACAAAAGAAGACACATGAATATGGATGCAACTCAAAAAAAGAATCTCATTCTCAAGGAATGACATGTCGTCACCTATTTACCTTGGGTATAAGGTTTTCCCAATTCAGACCACGTGTCATTCCCTAGAGTATAATTTCTTTGTTTAATGGTTGCATATGAGAAGACACATGAATATGGATACAAAACAAACAAGAAATCTCATTTTAAAGAGAATGCCACGCCGTCTCAAATGTGAAAGCATTACTCCTAAGCAGAAAAGGTTAATTAAAAAAGAAATTTTATACTATTCCATAATTAGGGATTGTTCATCGTTCATGGGTTGCGGGGGCTGTGTTGATTTTAAATTTTAAAGAAGCAGCTTTTTTGGCAGCCCCCTTTACAAACCTAGATTTAGCTCCAAAGAGAATTGTAGAATATATTTCGGTATAAATATAAAATATTGGATAAAGCTCATGATTTTTGATTGAAAGAAATGGTAGTCCCCTTCTGAATCCAAACAGCCCCCACCGACCACCCACCCATCAAATATGAATGGTCCCTTAGCAACTGGTAACTGATGACGTCCAGCCACTGCCACATGACAACAAAGAAGTGGACGAAGGCTGTGTTTCTTATTAACAGCAGATATCAGAGTTACACTCAAAATGATAAGTCATACTTAGTCTTTTTTCCAAACTGGTCATTGACAATTGCCTCAAACAATTGTATTTAGTCGTGGCATACATCTATTCAGTTACTGTATTGTTCACCCAAATGCTTCAGTTTGAAACAGTTGTTTGAAAACAATGGAATGTTACTCTGATATCCCGGCTATTGTCAAACGGTTACAACATTTTTTTGTGAAGATCAATGTTGGGATCTTCATTGATATGATTTTTTCATATTCAATGAATGTTGCAGTAAATTTTGATTTTGAACAAACATCCCCAACATCACACCAATATTTCTGCTGTTCATAAAACTTTGACATCGTTTGTCATGGTTCAAGAACATATTTACCCAATATTTGTTTGTCTCCTTTGCAGCTGTTCTTAGTGACGGTTTCAAAATCCCCCCACTAACAGCTACTTACTGCTGTCAGATATTCCATTGTCCTAACAACTTCATTTATTATTCACACATTAGGCAGGTGTTCTCATAACCCTTGGTAACAAGGAAAACATGCCCAAGAGTCATGATCGACTTCCAGCAGTTGTCAGTTCAAGCAGTTATCAGTCACAACGAAAGCTGGTTTTATTGACTAACTTTGTTTCAGGCTGCTAGGAGACGGACTTTTCTCGTAAATCTAGTCATTCAGATTTGGAACAACACAGCAAGTCATACAGCTTTTTCAACTTACAGAAGATAAGTAACTAGTGTAAGTTCCTGTTGAAATGAAAAAGTATAACTTGTATAATGACAAACTACACCCACAGTAACTGCTTAAAAGAGAAGAACAGGGATTACGAGGACATTTCTTAACGAGGTGTGAAACTTGCCCAAATCTTTAAAGCTTTTACAACAATTCCATATCTTTAAATGAATTAATAGGATATATAGTTTTGTTCACTTTCAGTAAAATTTGGCAAAAAGTATGAATAATTATGGATAAACAAAATGTGTGAGCGATTTGTGATATTTTGATTATTTCGTCTTTTATGCGGTAAAACGTCAGTCGACATGAAAATATTTCACCTCCCCAAATGAAATATTCAATATCTTCTTAACAATTAAAAAAAAAAAAAGAAAGAAAGAAAAACCGCTCAAACTTTTTTGTAGTTCATCTTTCGCTAATTTACTTAGTGAAGTTCTTTTGGATATACGCGCTAACGCCATGATCATTAATTCACATCTACGGAACGTACCAGTTTTGTGTTTAAGGTCCCGGCATCGTTTCAAAATAATAAATTGCTTTCAAAATTTTTTTTTTTTTTTTTTTTTTCAATTTTTATCATATGAGCTTTAAAACGATATATAGTTTTATAGGGTTTTGTTGAAAGTGTTGCGTAGAGAGAGTTTTTAACGAAAGAAACCCCTGAAGGTCTCCAGCCGGGTGAAACTTAATATAACAATTTCTAATTAGTGAAATAATTGTTGTTTTTTAAAAACATTTTACCCGCAAAGGTCTCCAGTAATCTTAAAACAAAAATTGTTTCGAAATTTTTGAAAATTTGCTAGTTATTTTAAAAAACGTGATTTAAAGGGAAAGTAAATCAAAACCGAAAACGTCGTGATCCCCGTGAACCCTGCTATACTTGAGGCAGTTACTCTTTCGATTTTCCCGCGTGATCAAATTCGTGTCCTACCACGCTTCGAAACTCTTGCGCTTTCAGATTATTTTTTCGTTTTGAATGCGCTTTACTTTCGATACCTTTGGAAAATTTTACATTCTTTTTGTGTCCTTATCAAAAGTTTACCAGAGAAACGAAGGGTTCGATTTTTAGATGATTTCCCGCGTAGTTTGAAGTATTTGTCAACACTCCGTTGGTCCCGTTGCGTCCTTATTTTTGGTTGGCTGGTGGTATCTCTCTGTTGACAGATGTCTTAACGAGGTGTGAAACTTGCCCAAATCTTTAAAGCTTTTACAACAATTCCATATCTTTAAATGAATTAATAGGATATATAGTTTTGTTCACTTTCAGTAAAATTTGGCAAAAAGTATGAATAATTATGGATAAACAAAAGAGTGTGAGCGAGTTGTGATATTTTGATCATTTCGTCTTTTATGCGGTAAAATGTCAGCCGACATGAAAATATTTCACCTCCCCAAATGAAATATTCAATATCTTTTTAATAATTAAAAAAAAAAAGAAAAGAAAAAATCGCTCAAACTTTTTTGTAGTTTATCTTTCGCTAATTTACCTAGTGAAGTTCTTTTGGATATACGCGCTAACGCCATGATCATTAATTCACATCTACGGAACGTACCCGTTTTGTGTTTAAGGCCCCGGCATCGTTTCAAAATAATAAATTGCTTTCAATTTTTTCTTTTCTTTTTTTTTTTTTTCAATTTTTATCATATGAGCTTTAAAACGATATATAGTTTTATAGGGTTTTGTTGAAAGTGTTGCGTAGAGAGAGTTTTTAACGAAAGAAACCCCTGAAGGTCTCCAGCCGGGTGAACCTTAATATAACAATTTCTAATTAGTGAAATAATTGTTGTTTTTTAAAAACATTTTACCCGCAAAGGTCTCCAGTAATCTTAAAACAAAAATTGTTTCGAAATTTTTGAAAATTTGCTAGTTATTTTAAAAAACGTGATTTAAAGGGAAAGTAAATCAAAACCGAAAACGTCGTGATCCCCGTGAACCCTGCTATACTTGAGGCAGTTACTCTTTCGATTTTCCCGCGTGATCAAATTCGTGTCCTACCACGCTTCGAAACTCTTGCGCTTTCAGATTATTTTTTCGTTTTGAATGCGCTTTACTTTCGATACCTTTGGAAAATTTTACATTCTTTTTGTGTCCTTATCAAAAGTTTACCAGAGAAACGAAGGGTTCGATTTTTAGATGATTTCCCGCGTAGTTTGAAGTATTTGTCAACACTCCGTTGGTCCCGTTGCGTCCTTATTTTTGGTTGGCTGGTGGTATCTCTCTGTTGACAGATGTCTTAACGAGGTGTGAAACTTGCCCAAATCTTTAAAGCTTTTACAACAATTCCATATCTTTAAATGAATTAATAGGATATATAGTTTTGTTCACTTTCAGTAAAATTTGGCAAAAAGTATGAATAATTATGGATAAACAAAAGAGTGTGAGCGAGTTGTGATATTTTGATCATTTCGTCTTTTATGCGGTAAAATGTCAGCCGACATGAAAATATTTCACCTCCCCAAATGAAATATTCAATATCTTTTTAATAATTAAAAAAAAAAAGAAAAGAAAAAAAAATCGCTCAAACTTTTTTGTAGTTTATCTTTCGCTAATTTACCTAGTGAAGTTCTTTTGGATATACGCGCTAACGCCATGATCATTAATTCACATCTACGGAACGTACCCGTTTTGTGTTTAAGGCCCCGGCATCGTTTCAAAATAATAAATTGCTTTCAATTTTTTCTTTTCTTTTTTTTTTTTTTCAATTTTTATCATATGAGCTTTAAAACGATATATAGTTTTATAGGGTTTTGTTGAAAGTGTTGCGTAGAGAGAGTTTTTAACGAAAGAAACCCCTGAAGGTCTCCAGCCGGGTGAACCTTAATATAACAATTTCTAATTAGTGAAATAATTGTTGTTTTTTAAAAACATTTTACCCGCAAAGGTCTCCAGTAATCTTAAAACAAAAATTGTTTCGAAATTTTTGAAAATTTGCTAGTTATTTTAAAAAACGTGATTTAAAGGGAAAGTAAATCAAAACCGAAAACGTCGTGATCCCCGTGAACCCTGCTATACTTGAGGCAGTTACTCTTTCGATTTTCCCGCGTGATCAAATTCGTGTCCTACCACGCTTCGAAACTCTTGCGCTTTCAGATTATTTTTTCGTTTTGAATGCGCTTTACTTTCGATACCTTTGGAAAATTTTACATTCTTTTTGTGTCCTTATTAAAAGTTTACCAGAGAAACGAAGGGTTCGATTTTTAGATGATTTCCCGCGTAGTTTGAAGTATTTGTCAACACTCCGTTGGTCCCGTTGCGTCCTTATTTTTGGTTGGCTGGTGGTATCTCTCTGTTGACAGATGTCTTAACGAGGTGTGAAACTTGCCCAAATCTTTAAAGCTTTTACAACAATTCCATATCTTTAAATGAATTAATAGGATATATAGTTTTGTTCACTTTCAGTAAAATTTGGCAAAAAGTATGAATAATTATAGATAAACAAAAGAGTGTGAGCGATTTGTGATATTTTGATTATTTCGTCTTTTATGCGGTAAAACGTCAGTCGACATGAAAATATTTCACCTCCCCAAATGAAATATTCAATATCTTTTTAACAATTCAAAAAATAAAAAAAAACCGCTTAAACTTTCTTGTAGTTTATCTTTCGCTAATTCACCTAGTGAAGTTCGTTTGGATATACGCGCTAACGCCATGTCCATTAATTCACATCTACGGAACGTACCCGTTTTGTGTTTAAGGCCCCGGCAACGTTTCAAAATAATAAAATAATATATTGCTTTAAAATTGTTTTTTTTTTTTTTTTTTTTGCAATTTTTATCATATGAGCTTTAAGACGATATATAGTTTTTTATAATATAGCTTAGATAGTACGCGCGCTCTCATTGGCTAATTCACTCCAAAAACCTATGCTCTATTTCACCGGTAAAGACATGGTTTGTGATTAACAGCTCACAAATGAAAGTTTCTCTACTACATTTTAACTCCAAAATCTGCACAAAATGGGCAATTTTCAAGATTTTCAAGATTGTTTTAAGAGCCTGTCCATGAGAGGACCAGGCAGACGTGATACATGCCATCTCTCCGATTTCAATGAAACTTGGCACAAAGAAAGGCTTCACTCAAAAACTCAACATGCTAAAATATTTCGAAATTCGGAATTATCCGGGGGGAGTTAGACCACCCCCCCTGCTTTTTTTCCAAAAATCTCAAAAAATTCACCCTGCAAAATGGAAAAAGTAAAGACCTCCCAAACTCTCAGAATTTAACAGATTTTATTTTGGCTGGACATGAGTATACTTACATCTTTTGTCAATCCATGACAGGAGTTTGCAGTGGTTTGATTGATGCCTTGTCAATCAGCAGACGTTAATAATTAACCCTATAAAATAACATGCCAAAATAGGCCAATTTGATGACCAAATATCTCCAATGGCCAAGGCTATATTCAAATGACAACACCATCACCGTCTAACTCTATGGTTGGTCTAAGGAATTCAAGAATAAAATTATTGGGACCTCTTAATTTCTTTGCGCAGGCCATGCTTGAAACCTGTCATTGAGAGCAATAATATTTTCTCCAAATCGTCAAACTACGATGGCAAGATGAGAAGTTTGGTGCATTTCCAACCGTTTTTCCAGCTCTTTTGCATGTTAACTTAATCATTGGACTCCCTGAGAGGTTCAAAAATAGTGAAACTCCGATACAATTAGAGATAAGGCCAATTTTTTTCGAAAAACAGCGTCAACTTATCACTTTGTAAATGATGATTCTTCCGAAAAAGCCCGATATTTTCGATATCTAAGTAGATAAATGAAATCGTTGAATATATGCCATAACTTAGCATTATAATAAAAATTTGTATTATATTTATTCTAAATTTTGGTCGGCGGCTGAAGGGTTGACAAGTACAGGTGAGTGAAAATCTACGCTTACGTGACAATGTTGACATTATGCATTTCGATGGCATTTGGCTTCGCATAACAATATCAAGAACGGCTTTCTAAAACTGTATAGTGGATTACTTCAGTAACATGGAAGCTGTTCCCTTGGATCAACTATGTATCAATCAATGAAAGTTTTTATACTTACATCAGGCCCTCTTGCAGTGTGCTAAAGTGGCTGCTGTATTTCAAAGGACCGTCGGTCGTTCGATAGTCTTATAGCGAAGCATTCCTTTCGGCGAAGTGCAAAACAACACAAAATTTGATGAGCATACACATTATATATCTTCCTCTTTACTAACTAAGAAAATTACCGACCATTATATTCCTAGATTGCTACGGTATACTTTGCTTTGCTATAAAATCCGAGCAAAATTCGAGCATCTTATGGCGTGACTGAGCCTGTGGTCAGCGGACGTCACACAGGAAACCCGCCGGTCAATGTGCATAAAAATCGCTTGTTATAGGGAAAACACGTGAGTTAGACTTAATGCATTTTAATGCATTTTAAAGCAATGTCTCAACTGTTATCGTTCATTTGCAAGGCATTGTACTATTCAATGTAGTCTTTCATCTAGACAGTATCGAGGAGAACAAAATGTAATTGAGCCTCGCCCTCTGATTTCATGTTCTAGCAATCCTCATCTTAAACAATTGAAAGTTGCCCAAGGAAGCGTTTCCTCTGAAAAGGAGCTAATACTTGCACGAGTGGGCCTATTTGATGAAGACGGTACTGATCGATAATGACTTAACAATTTTGCCCAAAACACCGAGATGTAGGTAATTGAAAATATGTCATTTGTATTCTAACACAAGGTATCAGGCTTTCTTTTGGTTAATTGATTTACCGTTAATCCTCTATTAAGTCCCCCGGGGGGCTTATTTATTTCAGGCACGTTCGAGAGGAGGAGGGCTTATTGGAGAGGGGGGACTTAAAAGAGAGGGGGACTTAATAAATTTCTCCCTTTAAAAGGGGGGGAGCTTATCAGAAAGGGGGGCGTATTTGAGGAGAGGCTTAATAGTGGATTTACGGTATATTTTCCTGAAAAGGCAACTCTGCTCTTTATGGGTTTCCTGTAGTTTGAGATCGGCCTGGTTTATTTTTCTTCACACGGGGTCCAAAATTATCAAAGTTAAAAGTTTTTTTAGTGAGGTGTAAAGTTTATGTCCGACTAGAGTAAAGGTGGTTGTCGTAACAAACCTCGCGCTTTGACAAACAGAATGCTTCATTATTACGTTCGCTTACAACACTATGTTCCATCTATCGGTTTTTTTAATTAATGCTTTTTTTTTTCAACTAAGCATTTTTTTGTAATACTTTATGATTGACAGGTATGTAAACCTAAACTGGCTTCAACGTCATTTTGATTGACATCTGCATAAATTTCAGTTTTGATTGGCATCATGTTAAGGAAAGCCGAATTCCCCAGAGTCCAAATACATGACCAATCACCGATGAGCTCAGTATCATATGTATCATATCAGTATCATATACCCCTTTCTGATAAGCCCCCCCCCCCCCTTTTAAAGGGAGAAATTTATTAAGTCCCCCTCTCTTTTAAGTCCCCCCTCTCCAATAAGCCCTCCTCTCGAACGTGCCTGAATTAAATAAGCCCCCCGGGGGACTTAATAGAGGATTTACGGTAAATCAATTAACCAAAAGAAAGCCTGATACCTTGTGTTAGAATACAAATGACATATTTTCAATTACCTGCATCTCGGTGTTTTGGGCAAAATTGTTAAGTCATGATCGATCAGTACCGTCTTCATCAAATAGGCCCACTCGTGCAAGTATTAGCTCCTTTTCAGAGGAAACGCTTCCTTGGGCAACTTTCAATTGTTTAAGATGAGGATTGCTAGAACATGAAATCAGAGGGCGAGGCTCAATTACATTTTGTTCTCCTCGATACTGTCTAGATGAAAGACTACATTGAATAGTACAATGCCTTGCAAATGAACGATAACAGTTGAGACATTGCTTTAAAATGCATTAAAATGCATTAAGTCTAACTCACGTGTTTTCCCTATAACAAGCGATTTTTATGCACATTGACCGGCGGGTTTCCTGTGTGACGTCCGCTGACCACAGGCTCAGTCACGCCATAAGATGCTCGAATTTTGCTCGGATTTTATAGCAAAGCAAAGTATACCGTAGCAATCTAGGAATATAATGGTCGGTAATTTTCTTAGTTAGTAAAGAGGAAGATATATAATGTGTATGCTCATCAAATTTTGTGTTGTTTTGCACTTCGCCGAAAGGAATGCTTCGCTATAAGACTATCGAACGACCGACGGTCCTTTGAAATACAGCAGCCACTTTAGCACACTGCAAGAGGGCCTGATGTAAGTATAAAAACTTTCATTGATTGATACATAGTTGATCCAAGGGAACAGCTTCCATGTTACTGAAGTAATCCACTATACAGTTTTAGAAAGCCGTTCTTGATATTGTTATGCGAAGCCAAATGCCATCGAAATGCATAATGTCAACATTGTCACGTAAGCGTAGATTTTCACTCACCTGTACTTGTCAACCCTTCAGCCGCCGACCAAAATTTAGAATAAATATAATACAAATTTTTATTATAATGCTAAGTTATGGCATATATTCAACGATTTCATTTATCTACTTAGATATCGAAAATATCGGGCTTTTTCGGAAGAATCATCATTTACAAAGTGATAAGTTGACGCTGTTTTTCGAAAAAAATTGGCCTTATCTCTAATTGTATCGGAGTTTCACTATTTTTGAACCTCTCAGGGAGTCCAATGATTAAGTTAACATGCAAAAGAGCTGGAAAAACGGTTGGAAATGCACCAAACTTCTCATCTTGCCATCGTAGTTTGACGATTTGGAGAAAATATTATTGCTCTCAATGACAGGTTTCAAGCATGGCCTGCGCAAAGAAATTAAGAGGTCCCAATAATTTTATTCTTGAATTCCTTAGACCAACCATATAGTTAGACGGTGATGGTGTTGTCATTTGAATATAGCCTTGGCCATTGGAGATATTTGGTCATCAAATTGGCCTATTTTGGCATGTTATTTTATAGGGTTAATTATTAACGACTGCTGATTGACAAGGCATCAATCAAACCACTGCAAACTCCTGTCATGGATTGACAAAAGATGTAAGTATACTCATGTCCAGCCAAAATAAAATCTGTTGAATTCTGAGAGTTTGGGAGGTCTTTACTTTTTCCATTTTGCAGGGTGAATTTTTTGAGATTTTTGGAAAAAAAGCAGGGGGGGTGGTCTAACTCCCCCCGGATAATTCCGAATTTCGAAATATTTTGGCATGTTGAGTTTTTGAGTGAAGCCTTTCTTTGTGCCAAGTTTCATTGAAATCGAAGAGATGGCATGTATCACGTCTGCCTGGTCCTCTCATGGACAGGCTCTTAATCTTTCGTAGTGAATTTTCATTCAACAAAGTTTTGTTTTTTCAAATAAAAAGACAAAAGAGGCACAAAATATACCTGTAGAGTGCCTGCTCAAGGTTGAAATTCGCAGCACAATTGTCTAACATTGCTGACTAGGCTTTCTTGTTTACAAATACGCTTGAACTATTTGTTATAAGCTTAAACTAAAACTTCCTGTCAAATTTAAACCAAAGACCATTGCCAGAAATATGGGACATGAGCCTGCTCATACATGCGCAATGATGCGTTTCAGCTTACAAAATAGCCGCCGAGTCTTATAGGAAATGTATGGGGAATATAGAGCTTCCTCTATTTACGGCGAATAGGGTTTTATTTACTCTGAGCTCCACATCGCGATAAACAACCCACCCTACAAGCTACTAAATAAGCGTAAAATGATCATTGAATCATGCGACATATTGGTTCCTGGACTACTTGCCTTTGAAAGGCTTCGAAAGCTCTAGATTCCATACATCGTCTATAAATCTGGCCACACTTGACCCCAAAATCGTCTTATTTGAAGTCGAAAAAATTTATAAGTAAAAGAGCTCCTCCTCGATATCACCAAACGAGTGTTTAATAATTCCAAAACCGCTCAAAATAGACAGCATGCCTGCAAAATGTTGGTTCCCAAGAAGCTTGAAGTTAGGTTAAATTTTAAGTGATTCGACGCGTTGTTAGCTCGTAGTTTTCAGTTAAAAATGACAAGAAACCACAGAGGACTGCTCCAAACAGCTTCAAAACCCCCTAATTATCGCCATTTTGTTTTTACAAGCTCCTATTGACTGCTGAGATACAATAAGGAAGCTTAAAGTAACGATTTACGTTTGAAACTTGTTTCTTGTCCTTCATGGGCTTCCTGTGGTGAGACTTATCAACAGAAAAATAATAGTTGTTCTTTTGATTGTCAAGCAACTATTTTTTGGCAAGAATTGTTTTACTAACATCATAGTTGAATATAAATATGTGCTTGGAAACCATGTAGTTATAATTTTCCTCTAGATAACCACTTCATTTTCATTCATGCGTAACACCGCTGACAATGTCCAATATTTCTGGCAATGCATACACTTTACAACTAGAATAGTTCTCTGAAAAGGAGTAAAAGAAGTAAAATTCGATGAAATACCTTGCAAAATGCTAGAGTAAGTTTGCCGAAAAGTTTTTTCGCCGAAGCAACCTCCTGCAGCCAGTCAGTAGATCGAAAAGCGACGAAAACTACGGCCCGAAAACAGTCTGGTTTCACTTAGGAATGAAATAAAAAGGTTCCTAAACAATTCCTCAAATAACAAAACTATAAAACTTACCCAGGATGTGAGGTTTGCTCTGTTGTAGATGTAGAAAAGAAGTTCAAAAAGATCTGACAAAATCCAGTGTTGTTTTTGAAGTAGAGCTTGCACGATCCAAAGTTGTGCACATAACGTATAAATATTGAGGAACTGTCACTTCTGTTTAAATTTTAAGTCGGATTTCCCAAACCTTTTTGTATAATGTTGATGTTTACATCCTTTTTATATTTTTTTCAAGACAATTCCGTGAAAACTGCTTTGCAAGACTCTGCTTCCTTGTGAATGAGAAAAAGTACGACGAATGTGATTCGCTTATATGCCATAGTTTGGAGAATCTCAATTTTGATCAAAAAATTAAACGTTTTTATAATCTTAAAATATCTACTGCTATATTATAAAAGCAATAGAAACTAAGTTCTTATGACTCTACCAGTGAAATAGAGCACTTGGGATGTTGGGAGAAACACTCGATAAAGTTTAAAAATCACTCGCCTCCGGCTCGTGATTTTTGAACTTTTCTCGTGTTTCTCCCAACATCCCGCGTGCTCTATTTCACCGGTAGAGTCATAGAACTTTGTTTCTATTGCTTAAATAGGGTTTTGTTGAAAGAAACCCCTGAAGGTCTCCAGCCGGGAGAACCTTAATATAACAATTTCTAATTAGTGAAATAATTGTTGTTTTTTAGAAACATTTTACCCGCGAAGGTCTCTAGTAACCTCAAAAGGGGGACTAGTACGAAAATCGCTCAAAATCTAATTCGGCTGAAAATTTAATTTCTTTGAATAATCTTTAAGATTATAATAAACACTAGATAAATTTTCTTCTTGATATTCTGATGGCAAGTATTGTATTTTTACGAATTTCTAATGGTGTCTGTGACGTCATTTTCTCTATACTAAACACCGCTCAACACAGATCGTTGAATTGTTACTAAGCAGATCTCATTAGCATGCATTTGGTGTTAATAAAAATTTCTTGCAATTTTGTCTTTATTTCTTATAAGATTAACAATGCTGCCCCATCTGATCATCACGCTGTTAACATGCGTCACCCACGTGATCAGTCAGTTCCAATGTCCAGGCACCTGCTATTCGGGATCCTTCCCAAAGAACAACCAAATCATCAAAAGAAAACATCTCAGAGGATACTCCTACAAGAACATTACCACTGATGTTCCACGCACGTGCTTCTCGTCCTGTGTCAATGACTGTCGTTGTAAGGCGTTCCAGATGAAAGATGTCAGGTGTGAGTTGCTGGATGAGGACAAGACTTCCAAGGCAGCAGACTTTGTAGATGAGACAGGATACGTGTACTATGATCTACAACAGACATTCTATAAAGGGGTAAGTTTTGATGCTCGTGTTGTTATACGTGATCCTTTCTTGAAAATTTCTGAAATCAATTTTTAACTTTTACTCAAGAAATCCAACATGGTTCATCCTGCAAGTGTATGCTATAATGGTTGCTGCAGAACTCAGTCTTGTATGAACGGAGGAACCTGTGTAGAACACTGTGAGAAACCAAAAGTCAAGTTCAGCTGCAAGTGTCCCAATACCCATTGTGGAAAAGTCTGTGAGAGGAAAATTAAGTCTTGTATTGATGTATTCAAAGGAGCTGCACCAGGTACCATGCCAACAAATGGTACCTACATTATCACCCGTAGTGATACCAAGACCACTGTGCCCGTGTATTGTGCTTTTGAAAGTCCAAACCAGGCCTGGACACTCATCGAGTCTTTCTCTCTTGAAAATAACGATATTTTCAAAAGAAAAGCTTTTCATCAGAATTACACGAGGAACCAGAAATCCCATGAGTGGAACGACTATCGTTTGTCGCTAAGCAACATGCAGTACATCCAAACCAAGGCCACCATGTTCAGAGCTACGTGTGAGTACCCAAACAGAGATTCTCTTACTCCTGACTTTCTGCTTGGATACAAGAAAGACTATGACATCATCAATAGCGGGAATCGATGGGGACACTGTGTCAAATTCTCTTACATGAACTTAAAAGGATATGAGTACCAATGGCAACAAGCACCAATATGGCACTTTAATGGACAACATCTACACATGGATTACTCGTTGGGTTTCTGTGGATTCACGCCACCTGCAGTATCATACATTTATAACGAGGATGTCTTTGGATTTTATGGTATTATAAATCCAGCATCCAAATGCACTGCTACACCACAGTCTACCACACAGTGGTGGTTAGGAGAACAACAATAGGGTCACCACACAGCACATCAACTGACTTTGTGATATGAAAGATTAGATGGAAAATAGACTGATTGGTTACTATGGTAACATTAACCTAGCATCCAAATTCACTACAAAATACTACACTGTTTATGGTTAAGACTAGAATAAGAGGCCCGAATGACACTTGTAAACCAAGGCAGAAGCAGCATACACAGACTAAATGGTGTGCTCTTCATCAATAGTTAGATAACAGCTGTAGTGTTTAGATTGTCATACCACTAAGATGTAAAACATTATTAACCTTATATTTTAGAAAACATAGTGTACGGTTCATAAATGACTGTCAAGAAATAAAGTACAATAAACAAGCTTTCAAAGCAAATAGTTTTAATAAGAAGACATCCTATACCAGATGATGATTAAGGGCATTGGAATTAGGTTAAAATTTGCCTCGAGTTGTAGCTCCTTACGGTAGAATGCCATCTGAAGAATCACTAAGAACCGGGAAAAAAATTATTTTATCTAGGAATATTTTACATTGGTTTTGTATTCTGATAGCTAGTTCGAATGTTCAAAAAAGTACCAGATCGGTGGGAACGGCTTAGAATGGAATCAGAAAAATTGCCAAGAACCCGAAAAATAAATTTAGAAATATCTAAAAATATCTTACTTTGGTTTAGTTCAAATGTTCAAAAAGTATCAGATATATCGGTGGGAGTATTTTTGAACGAGCCATGCTTTCTCAAAGATGGGTTTTATTCTGGGTTGTACACACCTGTCCAGAGCGGACCGGAAGTCGATTTTCAAACTTTTATAAAATTTACAAAAATTAAAGTCCGCTCGAAGTTTAATAGATAAAAAGTAGATAAGCACAGATTTCTACATCAAATATTCACTAAATGTGACCTTAGTTTTCTTACTTCTTCTCTATGTAGACCCTCAAATACTTCTTTCTAAAATGTAATTGGATATAATATATAGATTTAGGCACTGCCTAAAAGCGGAGCTCCCATAAATAGTATATTTAGTGCTAAAAACGTGACAATTGTGTGACGCGGCATAACGCTGGTTATAGCGTTACCACTTCGTTAGATTTTACCAGAATCCAGAAGGAAAAACTAAAAGAAAAACCATTATTTTAAGCCTTCAAAAGCCTTAGACAACTTTTCAATTCGAAGAATAATAATTATAGATTGTAGAACATATGAATACATGTATAGAACGAAGGATTTTATTCAGCAAATCTTAGTAATCAAAGTTGTAAGTTTTTTAGGTGGAAAGTAAACTACACTGAAAATTGTCGAAAAATATTACTGATAAGCTTAAGCTTACATTCACTTGAACTTCACACGTAAAAAGAGACATATTCATTAATGCAAGATAATAATTTTCTTTGTTAGAAAGGTTGACTCAAGATAATAATTTTCTTTGTTAGAAAGTTGGTCTTTGAAAAGTATTTTTTTTAGATTTATTCTTAACTTTATTATCGAGCGAAAAATCTTACAAAAAATCTTACAAAAACACTTATCCATAAAAAAAAACAAGCTCATCATTTTTGCGATTGTGTAATAGTAATAGCTGGAAAAGCCCGATAAATAGCAAATATTTGGTGTGATATGTATTCCTTTTTCATATTTCATTCAACATTAGAATAAATTATCTATAAAAATGTCAAAATATTCATATGATTATGAAACTGGAATCTTGTTTTGACTTCGCGTAAGGTTCGCTGGCCGTCAAATATATTTTTTCAAAGAACCAAGTCTTTTTACTAAGTCTTAGCCTTTTTTCTTGAAATGGGATCAAAAACAAATAATCAAAGCTTCAAATATCGCTTTTTTGGTTCACAAGTAATGAAGAAAAAGATGATAAAAATCTAGAATGCAGTAAAAACGACAAACTATCCAAGTTTTTCTGACAATGTTTGCCGAACCAACGTCCTTGGCTTGTCTGAGAGTTTCTTCAGCTAGTTTACACATTTCTTGTCGATTTTTTACGAAATATTAGTTAAGATTAATGAATTTACCTTCTATGAAGTCTAATCTCTTGCAGTATAATCAGGTTTTTCTGGTCTACAGGCCACTTTTTCTCTCACTGAAGTTTCAGTCACGAAACTTAGTTCATCGTAAGATTGAGAATCTTCCCTCGCTAAATCTTCTTTAACAAGTCGCTAAAGTCGAAAAATTATTTTTGTTCACTTTAAGACAGACATGAGTTCGATTAAACGTATTTTTCGTATTGCAAAAATAAGAAAAAAATACTTCTTGATCCATCTTTGACTACATTATTGCAATTTTTCTGTGCATTTGTGAGTAAGCAAAGCGCGCGGGAACCCTGTGCAAAGTGGTACACGGACGGACTTACGTATGTATGTATGTACGTATGTATGTATGTATGTATGTATGTATGTATGTATGGACAAATCAAGCCATGAAAAATCAAGTCGATGGGTTACCATTTTTTCTTAAGTATGGTGCTCCGCTCGCGCGGGCCTTCGGCCCGCGCGGGAGCTCCGCTATGAAGATTAAATCGATATCTCTATTCTTCAAACTAATTGTCGCAATATGATTGGTTAATGATAGTAGCATTCAAATGCAAGGGTTATGAACACCTGCCTTATGTATGTGTGAATAATATGATGCACAAATGATGTGCCCCTTCAATATCTGACGACTGCTTGAATTCGAGGCTCTTGGGCATGCGTACTAGCTGCTAAGGGTTATGAACACCTGCATTATGTGTGAATAACTATATGATACAAGAAAATGTAACTAGCCAAACAGCGCGGAGCTAACAAGCTCAAGTTGTTAGCATAGCCCATGGCAGGAAAAAAATTGCGCACTAAAACCTGCCTCAGTAGAGTAGGGTACGAATGATTTTTTTTTGGTCAGAAAAGTCGAAACTAAAACTCAAAAACATTTTAAAAATCAATATACAACAATATGTACAACATGATATAACAATTATCGTCAATAAAATAAAGTCATTCTTGAAAATGTAAAGCATCAAATAAACTTTTTTAATTACCTCGAGTCTCCCCTCCCTCGAAATGATAATTGGTCAGTGCGGGTTTTACATAGGTTTAGAAGCCATTAGGGACGACGGTCAACTTCACGATTTCAAAAGTTCATTGAATCGTCGTTCAAGTCCAAAATATCTCCAGAGAAGTCATTCTAAATCTTTTTCCTTAGTTCTCGTTTATTCCAGGATAGTTAAAGTATTCGAGATTTTTGGTACAAACAACTGTCGTAATTCATCTTTGGACACATTTTCGACAATAAGCCGCAAGCGTGCTCCACGATAGTATGGGTCAACGTTATCTAACAGGTCAGGTACACATTTACTAGCTTTCACCTTACAACGGCCGTTAGAACGGTGAGTTGGGTTTTTCATGTAATGTCTTGATAGCGACGGTTTATTTCGAAACGAGTAGAAACAAAATTCGCAGTTAAAAACACGAGTCTGCGAACCTCCTTCCATGGTGAAAAGAGCTCGACTAAATTCCCTTCCAAAAAGCCATGTTTATATCAAATCAAGGTGCAAAGAAGTTTCACATGAACATTGCACTCTTAATCCGTTGTTTATTTTCTTCTTTCAATATATTCAAATACCTTCGACACGTACTGTTTTTATGAAAATAAAAAAAAAAAACTATCGAAATACATGCGAATGTTGGTTGAATGAACGGCGAGCTGGGGGTTTTCCCTTCGTTTTATTTATATTTTCTTCTATACAATACCGCATTTCAAAAATGCACGGGCTCAAGGCTAACAACTTTGCAGGGTGAATTCGCATGCAGGCCTGGTCGCAAATACATTACCTAGCTAATAAATGAAGCACAAGTGTTAGCCTTAGTCTTCGTTAGTTGACTGTTTGAACTGTTAGTGTGAGCTAGAAGACTAGTGTGAGAAAACAGACGTCCGTTCGCTCCTCGTCAAGCTGCTAGGAGACGGACTTTTCTCGTAAATCTAGTCATACAGATTTGGAACAACACAGAAAGTCATACAGCTTTTTCTACTGACAGAAGGTAAGTAACTAATGTAAGTTCCTGTTGAAATGACAAAGTATAATGACAAACTACACCGACAGTAACTGCTTAAAAGAGAAGTACAGGGATAACGAGGACATTTCTCTTATTTTCACTTTCACAGGAGTAAACTCTCTTGAAAGAAATTATAATAGAATCAATTTTCGGCTATCAGAGTTTTAAATTCTGTGATACTCTAGCTAATTTCTTGAGCTTGTGGTACATGGCAACAGTAACTTGGGGGGAATCGATCGGAACCACTGGTAAATTTTATTTTTCATGTGCAAAAATGTTCAGGGAAATCGAGTTTTCTAAATTTTCCGAAAATAATAACTGTACTCCGTAAGAATACTTATAAAGTTGCTATGGAAACACGGCCAAAAGCGACAAATTTCTCCAGTGAAGTTCCCAAAAAAATCAGTGTTTTATAGATTAAAATGCAAAAAAAATTAAAAAAACTGATTGATACACACATAGGAAGGACTCTAATTATGATTATTAGAAAAATACAAGACTTAATAGATCATGTTTTTTAGTAGAAAGTCGTTTTTTCTTTCTAGTTTTCGCCGGCAAACTAGTTTGGAGTTTTGAATGTTCTCGTTTCATTACCTGTTGTCTTCTGTGGTTTTCTCAAAATATAAATTCAAAACCACATCTACAATATTTAGAAAATAGCTAACAATAGTTTTAGAGCAAAAATACTTCCGTTCAGCAAAGAACACAGCGTGTAGGAAGCTCGTTTAAAAAAAAAATAGTTATGATCAAATCTTACCCGCAAACTGTCGAGTAGTTGTAGAGAGACGAATTCAGTTATTTATCACGAGTTAATTGATCCTAAGTTGTCAATCCAGTCTTGAAATAATAAAATCTTCAGATAATTCACAGAAAATAGTAGTGAGATTCTTCAAGGTACAGGAGGGAATAATATCCAAAGCACATGGTCTGATCACTGGCGACTCGTTCACGGCAAGTGGTACTTCAAACTGAACTTTTAACTTTAACGGCGTATTTGTCGCTTTTATCCCTTTTGATGTTGTCCAGCTAACTCGTTTTAAAAGAAAATATTTTTGAAATTGTGTTTTTGCAGTTATTAGCAAATGCTAAGAGGAAAAAAAACATATTTTAGCGAACTGTAAACTCTTCATTTTTAGCTTAGCTTACGTTTTCAAAGTCGATTCTTGATTCGCTGTTTAGCTGTCATTCAGTTGTTGTAAACATGTAAACGACCATTAAAATGGCTTTTTACTTGAGATGTAAAATTATTTTCTAGTATTTTGTAGTTCAAATCATACATAAAATACTAATTTAAAAGTTTTTACAACAACTGAACTCTTTCTATGCTATGCTGTTCTTGACTTAGCTTTCTTGGAGAAAGGTCGGTTATAGCAAAGGCAATGAAGATGGATGGATACTTTCGCTTCGCATTTTTTATAAAATTTTGTTGAGTAAACTATATATAAATGAAAAATCGCACGACCTTCTCGTACAATTTGGAAATAATACACACTCGTAATGTTTTGAAAGTTCTTTAATTGCACTTGCCTAAAGGCAAGAAGGGTTGGTTATAGCAAAGGCAATGAAGATGGATGAATACTTTCCCTTCGCATTTTTTCATGTTATAGTATAACATTTTGTTGAGTAAACTATAAATAAAAAATTTCACGACTTTCTCGTACTATTTGAAATTAATAGGCACTCGTAATGTTTTGAAAGTTCTTTAATTGCGCTCCCCTAAAGGCTAGTGCAATTACAAGAACTTGCAAAACATTACTGGTACCTATTTATTCAAAATTGTACTCGAGGTCGTACGATTTCCTATACGAACAGAAATAGTGATTTACTAAAACAGTGAAGACCATAAAAAGAGTTTTTGTCTCGGTTTTTGATAGCATCGGAGCATTTGCAAAACTTGTCCATTGGAATTATTTTAAAAACACACACAAAAATCAAAAAGAATATTTCTGCTTTTTTTTTTTTTAACATTATCATATATTAACGTTTTTCTTCTTCACATGTGGAAATATCAAATTTTTAAAATAAAGAAATATATGCATTTCATTGATAATCATATAATAAATATGTATTTTCAACTATTCTCATCTATTTCGATATTCTCATATTTATATTTCACTTGATAATGACATCGAATGGTGTGGAAATGTAATAATATTTAACAATTAGAAGACGAACTCGAGATTTCTATCGGCTGATAGTTGACGAGGGGCTCCGGCCCCGGGTCAACTATCAAAGCCGATAGAAATCGAGAGTGAGTCTTCTAATTGTTTTAGTAAAAATCTCAACTAAACTATACTATACTAAACTAAACTAAACTTCACAAAAGCGCGAAGGAAAAGCCGCCATTTTTTCAAAACAAGTCCGGCTTTCTCTACCCACTATCTATCGGCTGATAGATAGTGAGTACGTTAGCCAATCAGAATGCAGGATTTGCATTAGTATAGTAGTAGAATTTTACTAAATATTATTATATGGCTACGATAGTACGCGCGCTCTGATTGGCTGATTTCCGGTCTGAAATTTTCCCATCTCAGACCGTTACCACGTGTCATATTTCCGAGTTTGTTTAAAATTTTCACGGCGCGAAATTTGACATTTTTTCTCGTTAAACAAATTTATAAGCAAAATAAAACAAAAAGCGAACAAACAATTTATGAGCGACGGTGAAGAACATTCTCCGAGGAAATTTTTTTTAAAGCACATCTCATTAGCATGCATTTGGTGTTAATAACAATTTCTTGCAATTTTGTCTTCTTTTATTACAAGATTAACAATGCTGCCCCACCTGATCATCACGTTATTATCATGCGTCACAAACGTGATCAGTCAGTTCCAATGTCCAGGCACCTGCTATTCGGGATCCTTCCCAAAGAACAACCAAATTATCAAAAGAAAACATCTCAGAGGATACTCCTACAAGAACATTACCACTGATGTTCCACACACGTGCTTCTCGTCCTGTGTCAATGACTGTCGTTGTAAGGCGTTCCAGATGAAAGATGTCAGGTGTGAGTTGCTGGATGAGGACAAGACTTCCAAGGCAGCAGACTTTGTAGATGAGACAGGATACGTATACTATGATCTACAGCAGACATTCTATGAAGGGGTAAGTTTTGATCCTCTTGTTGTTACACATGATCGTTACGTGAAGATTTCTGAAATCAATTTTCATTTTTTTACTCAAGAAATCCCACATGGTTCATTCTGCGAGTGTATGCTATAATGGTTGCTGCAGAACTCAATCTTGTATGAACGGAGGAACCTGTGTAGAACAATGTGAGAAACCAAAAGTCAAGTTCAGCTGCAAGTGTCCTAATACCCAATCTGGAAAATTCTGTGAGAGGAAAATTGAGTCTTGTATTGATGTGTTCAAAGGAGCTGCACCAGGTACCATGCCAGCAAATGGTACCTACATTATCACCCGTAGTGATACCAAGACCACTGTACCCGTCTATTGTACTTTTGAAAGTCCAAACCAGGCCTGGACTCTCATCGAGTCTTTCTCTCTACATAATAACTATATTTTCAAAAAAAAAGCCTTTCATCAGAATCACACGAGGAACCAGGAATCTCATAACTGGAACGACTATCGTCTGTCGCTAAGCAACATGCAGTACATCCAAACCAAGGCCACCATGTTCAGAGCTACGTGTGAGTACCCAAACAGAGATTCTCTTACTCCTGACTTTCTGCTTGGATACAAGAAAGACTTTGACATCATCAATAGCGGGAATCGAAAGAAATACTGTGTCAATTTCTCTTACATCAACTTAAAAGGATATGAGTACCAATGGCAACAAGCACCAATATGGCACTTTAATGGACAACATCTACACATGGATTACTCGAAGGGTTTCTGTGGATTCACGCCACCTGCAGTATCATACATTTATAACGAGGATGTCTTTGGATTCTATGGTGTTATAAATCTAGCATCCAAATGCACTGCTACACCACAGTCTACCACACAGTGGTGGTTAGGAGAACAGCAATAGGGTCACCACACAGCAAATCAACTGACTTTGTGATATGAAAGATTAGTATAGGAAATCGCACGACCTCGAGTACAATTTGGAAATTAATAGGTACGAGTAATGTTTTGAAAGTTCTTGTAATTGCACGAGCCTTTAGGCGAGTGCAATTAAAGAACTTTCAAAACATTACGAGTGCCTATTAATTCCAAATTGTACAAGAAGGTCGTGCGATTTTTTTTTATAGTTCACTCGACAAAATTTTATAAAACATGCGAAGCGAAGGCATTCATTCATCTTCATTGCCTTTGCTATAACCGACTCTTCTCCAAGAATGCTAAGTCAAGAACAGCATAGAAAGTGTTAACGTTGCTGTAAAACCTTTTTAGATTAGTATTTTATGTATGATTTGAACTACAAAATACTAGAAAATAATTTTACTTCTCAAGTAAAAAGCCATTTTAATGCATGTTTACAACTATTGAATGACAGTATTGACAACTAAACAGCGAATCAAGAAGCGACTTTTCTTTGAAAACGTCTGTGAAAACTAACGAAAGTTGAGAGTTTACGGCAGTTCGCTAATTTAAGTTTTTTTCCTCTTAGCATTTGCTAATAACTGCAAAAACACAATTTCAAAAATACTTTCTTTGAAAACAAGTTAGCTGGACAACATCAAAAGGGATAAAAGCGACAAATATGTCGTTCAAGTCGTGAACGAGTCGCCAGTGATCAGACCATGTGCTTTGGATATTATTCCCTCCTGTAGCTTGAAGAATTTCGCTGCTATTTTCTTTGAATGGTGAATTATCTGAAGATTTTATTATTTCAAGACTGGATTGACAACTTAGGATCAATTAACTTGTGATAAATAGCTGAATTCGTCTATCTACAACTACTCGACAGTTTGACGGTAAGATTTGATCTTAACTATTTTCAAAACAAAAAAGAGCCTCTACTCGCTGTGTTTTTTCGCTAAACAGAAAGAAATTTGCTTTAAAACTATTGTTAGCTGTTTTCTACATATTGTACAATTATTGTAGATGTGGTGTTGAATATATTTTTCGAGAAGACCACAGAAGACAACAGGTAGTAAAACGAAAACATTCAAAACTCCAACTTAAATTGTTTGGCGAAAACTAGAAAGAAAAAACGAAAAACTGCTACAAAACATGATTTATTACGTCTTGAATTTGTCTAGTTATCATAATTTGAGGCCTTCCTATGTGTGTATTAAACAGTTTTCTGAAATTTTTGTATTTTAATCTATAAAACACTGATTTTTTTGGGAATTTCACTCATTTCACTGGGGAAATTTGCCGCTTTTGGCCGTGTTTCCATAGCGACCTAATTGGTACTCCCGCGGAGTACCAATTAACGCTCTAATTGTACTCCTCTAGACCAATCAGAATCGAGTAATTTTGTCGTGCGTACTTTAAGATGGAAAATAGACTGATTGGTTACTATGGTAACACTAACCTAGCATCCAAATGCACTACAATAGTTATTTACATCTACACCGTTTATGGTTAAGACTAGAATAAGAGGCCCGAATGTACGGTGGCCCATAACGGCAATACACATAAATAAATCCCATACAAAAATATATGTCCAAATACAAAAATATTTGTTAGATTACAGAAATATTTATTCCAGTACAAAAATATTTGTTCAAATGCAAAACAAATGTAATCCAGTACAAAAATATTTAATCCAGTACAAAAAATAATGTTCCAGTACAAAAATATATTAGTCCCAGTACAAAAATATATTAGTCCCAGTACAAAAATATATTAGTCCCAGTACAAAAATATATTAGTCCCAGTACAAAAATATATTAGTCCCAGTACAAAAATATATTAGTCCCAGTACAAAAATATATTAGTCCCAGTACGAAAATATATTAGTCCCAGTACAAAAATATATTAGTCCCAGTACAAAAATATATTAGTCCCAGTACAAAAATATATTAGTCCCAGTACAAAAATATATTAGTCCCAGTACAAAAATATATTAGTCCCAGTACAAAAATATATTAGTCCCAGTACAAAAATATATTAGTCCCAGTACAAAAATATATTAGTCCCAGTACAAATTTTTTCGAGGAAAGCGTTCTTCCATTCTCGTACCCAGACCCCAAGACCTTCCCTAGAGAGTAGATGAGTAGGGTCTTGGTACGAGGATTTTCCGAATCCCCTCCCGTTCGTTGCTGCTACACGTGTTCGTTGTGATAAAAACATGGCGGAATCATTACACTCATTTTGCTATAAATGTGGTTTTAGTTTAAAAAGTAGTTTTGAATATTGTCCAAAATGTGGCATCAAAGTAAGAATGACCTCTTCGAGCACTAGTACTTCTGTTTCACCCTCACATGAAACGATCCCCGGTCCAACCAAGTTTTCCTTGCCCAACTTTAAAAAGTTCAAGGCGATGAAAGAGTCAGAGAGGGATTCATTTTTCGTCCGAGGAAAAGGAGTCAGCAAGGGAAAGAAGAAGGAGGATGAGATCGTGACTATAAACATTGGTGTTATGAAGGATAATAATTCTATTATAAGAGGTGGAAGTTTACCACTTAAAATTGTATCGACAGCACGGGCTCCGGACATTCTTGAAGCTGCTTTGAAAAAGCACCAACTGTTTAATGCACGCTTCGAATCGTCAGTGGAATACATGCTAGTTTTTAAGGATGGCAGTGAAGTAAAATACATTCCTGGGACTGAGAAAGAACCATTTAGCTTAAAGAGATACAAAGAGGAATCAGGTTTTGGATTTGCCAGAATAACACTATTTCTTTTGCCAGTGGGAGACGTATTTGAGGAGATC
This sequence comes from Anthopleura sola, assembly GCA_023349425.1. Classification (NCBI taxonomy): domain Eukaryota; kingdom Metazoa; phylum Cnidaria; class Anthozoa; order Actiniaria; family Actiniidae; genus Anthopleura; species Anthopleura sola. Next base: position 18,510,061 of record JALHLI010000001.1, read on the forward strand.
AGAAAATCTTTAGATGAGGACACGTTCTCTGTTTCTAGTGAGGACGACGACGACGATCTTGAAAAGCCGGCCTTTGAGAAAACTAACCGCAGTGTTTCAAGCCCAACGGTAGCATCATTGGTGCCATCGACGTCAGCTACCATGTCAGAGAAAGATGATCCACCCAAAACTAACCAGCGACGGGGCTTGTTTATTGACTGTCCAACCTGTTGGGCCAGATTCCCAGTTAATGAAATTGAACAGCATGCTGACATTTGTGCCCAGAGTTTAGAAGTTTTTGCAGACCCACATCCAAATGCTACTTCTTGTCCAGAAACAGCAGGTAATGTTCGACTATTTGTTTACATGCTGATCAATCGTGTCTCAAACTATGTTATAAACACCTAATTGATGCATTAGCTTTGTGCACGTTGGTCTAATGCATGGAATTATTATAATTTATTAAATAATCACATAAAGCAAATGATATATTGGTATATTTTTATTATTTGGGTTAATGTTTTGCAGTTGCTACGGGTACTGGATATACTGCTTGTGTGTGCTTATTATAAGCCGACTTTTTACTTTCCAAAAAGGAAAAAAATATTGTTTAAAAACCAAGAAAATGGTCATTTTATCGTTCCTGAATCCCTTGCTTTTGCATGCACACATTACAAAATTAATGAAAAATGACCCGGCTATGACCAAACAATGTAATTGATAAATGCAAACCCTTAAGGTTAATAAATTATTTATTTTTATTTTTTCATTCATTCATTCAGATATTGACAAAGAACAAGAACACAACCTTAAAGATGAAATAATGAAACTTGAAAAGTGCATCAAAGGAGAAAGCATACGGGTAACTGTGAGAAGGAAGCAGTTATGGTCTGACTTTGCAAGGGCCCATGATCACTATTCTCCAACCCAGCCTCTAAAGATTACTTTCTGTGGAGAGCCAGCCATTGATGATGGGGGACCAAAAAGGGAGTTTTTTTGTGGTAAGTCAATGCTTTTTACTGCCATCAACCACAGATTTTTCTGGCTAGAAGAAAGGAAATATTTTTCAGAAATGTCATTAATTAGCTAATTATCAAAAAAAGTAATAATAAACAACAAAAAAACATCAATATTCCAAGGTTGGTTAAGCACCAATAAAACCTTTGGTACATCAAAGGCATAAAGATTGTTTTGATGGTTACATATTCCAGCATTGGAATGCTATTTTCAATATTGTAATGGTAAATGCATAACCAGATTATCTAGTGCTAAACTCATGAACTACTTATAACTATCAAAATAAGAAGTAAATTTTGGGATAGTATATTGTACCAAATGATAAACCAAAAATCAAAAGGATTTTTTAATGAAACACTGATTACTATATTGGAACCAAATGTATGTGTGAATATATAGTGCTACTATTAAACCTTAATAAGTGGTGGAAAATTTAATGCCATTATATGGTACATGTATATTCTTGGAAAATGCATATTTTTATAATTATTATTAAGGATAATTAATTTAATATTTTTAGAAATGCTGGAATATTGCAAGAGAAGGCTGTTTACTGAAGGAAACCCCTTAAATTCAGTAATTGCACTTTCCAAAGAAGATTTTAGAAGAGCTGGAGAAATCATGGCTATGTCTATTGTCCAGGGTGGGCCAGGACCAAACTTCCTGTCTCCAGAAGTATACACAGTTCTTAGCAGGTCATTCATGGTCGAAGATTGCAAAGATGCATTTTTAAAAGAAACTTGTCTCAAGGTTTGTGGCTTAGGAGATACTGTTACAACTATTTCTCATTTCTTCCCAAATATAAATCTTCAGTGACAATAAAATCAGTGTCACTCAAGGGAAATTAACAGAAATAAAGCAATCTTACAATAATGGTATGGCTTTTATGCAATGACACTTTATATTCTGATAATGTCAGTCCGGGTATTGATGTTATCATACATGCGTTTAGGATATTTGATCTCTTAAAACTAAAATACTTGCTAAGGAAGCTTGATCATATTCAGTCTATGTTATTATTGCAGTTACAAAATGCAAGCAATGAAGAGCTAGTGGATCTGCTGTTGAATGACGAGATTCTAGAAATATTGCAAACCATTGGATACAATGGTGTACCCTCAAAGGAAAACAAAGATACAGTACATGGAATTATTCAGTGAGGAGCAGAATTAATAATCCTTAACTTGTTTTTATGATGAAAATAATTAGATAGGAATATTACAGTCATGGAGGAGCACATTTGTGTGTGGGGGGGGGGGCTAATATGCAAATTAGAGGGGAAATGGGAGGGGGAGGGGGCAAAGATTAGAAAATATTTAACAGAGTATAGCATGCAAAAGGTAAAAAAAGTGGGGGGAGGGGGGAGGCTAAAGTCCTCTCAGTCCCCCTGGCTCCTACATCCCCACATGATATGCATTTTGTATACAGACATGTTGAGAATTTCCTGATTGTGATATCAATTACACACATTTTTCAAAATAATCATTGCATTATGATTGTGATTGATAAATACAATAATATTTTGTATTTCTGGTTTGTCTAAATAATCAATGTTGTCTGTCTTTCCATGATTTATGCAATACAGCCATTTTAAAAAGTAACATGATTATTCAGGAGATGTAAATAACTTAAGAATTAATTGTCACCTGATTCAATTAAGGTATCATTCACAGATAGAAAAAGTTTCTTATTTTTATTTGCAGATCCATTTGCATGTATGACCAAACACCAAAAGGAAGCATGCCAAGTATTTTACAGTTGGAAGAGGGACTTAAGACCTATGATCTCTTGTATGCAGTTAGGAAGAATCCAGATATGTGGAGGCCTGTATTCACTCCAGCTGTTACTTCAGAATTAACAGCCAGTTCTATCTCAGGGCAGTTGGCATTCAATTACAGCCTGCCTCAAATTCTGAAGGAAAAAGAAATAGATCTCCATTTCCATTTCTCAAATTATCTCCACTCCTTGGATACAGCTGGGTTAGAGGCATTCCTGAAGTGGGGGACCGGATCAAGCTCTATCCCACCATTGGGCCTTCCAAGGAAAATTAAAATTCAGTTCTTACATGGCTGTCGAGTTGGGTGCTGCTGTCGTCCAACTTCTTCTACCTGTGATCTTTGTATCACAATTCCATCTCACCTTGATAATGATAATGCTATGAAGAGTATCTTTGCATCTGCCATAGGGGATTCTGCAGGCTTTGGAATGATGTAGAAAAAAGTTGAAAGGAAATTAGATAACATAGTTGGAAGCTTTATCTCAAGTATCTTAAGGCCTAGGTCAAGCCTAATATTAAAAAAAAAAGTTGTTGTTCCTTGTTGCCATGAAACTCATCTGACTTCATCTCATTTGCATTTTTAAATCTTAGACCTTCATATCTTTGAAATGAGAAGTCAATGAAAAAAATGTTTTTGACAGGTTTATAAAATATTGATTGAAAGTTTTTATTGTATTTAGTTTTCATATGACATAGACATAAAGATTTCTCATAAAAATGTTTTTAGTGCTTCTCCCTAAAGGTTTACATTCAATCAAAGTAAATTCCAATTACCTAGCATAATAAAGCCTGGAACACAAGCAGTATGAGAAACCAAGTTTAACATTGCTTGTTAGCAACAATGGTCAAACTTTTCTCATGCTTACTGTATATTGTTTATGTTGTGTAAGTGTTGCATCTGTGAGTGGACTGCAGATGGCACTACATGTCATTCTTAGAGAGTATTTACATTTTTGTAATATGAAATATTTATTGTGTTAACTAGATTTTTGACTTTTTTAATTCATACTGTAATAGAGTGATAGCACTTAACCAATGAAATAATTGTTAGTCTATGATTTTGTGTTTATATTCTATTAGGATTTAAGTATTAGTTTGTAAAGGTGCCATCACTCTAAACAGCTTTGTTATGAAAGTTTTATTGTATATATTGTTGAACTGTCTGATATTTTAATTAAAAAAAAAAAAACTTTTAATATGTTCTAGTTCTGGCTGAGGAAAGATGAGTCATTTCTTCACTATTAGATGTGCAAACATACCTGTATGACATGCATATATGCTGTATGATTGCAACATACTCTTCATAATCAGCCTTAGTTCTCGACTGTGTTTTATAATGCATTTCTCATCCCAGTTCACACTGCTATTGAAAGCAGTTCAAGGTACAACTTTTCAGCATCTTCCCAATTACTTGGTAACTGAAATTCACTATTTGATAATAAATAGTCAAAGTACTCTTCATATTCATTGTTTTCATCTTCCAGCTGCAATAGATGATCATTTACATATTGAATGCTTGCCCTATCAACAGGTTGAATTAATCCATCCACTCCCCCATGACATTCAGGTAAAAGGTATAATTCATCTGGTTTTCCAGGTATAGTATTATGTTTTGAATCCCGAATTTGATGAGTATTCCAGTGCTCCTTTAACATGTTGAGGTCCTTTTGTAGAATTCCAGAAAAGCAATACCACAATGCCTCCTCCTCAAGCATATTTCCTTGATGAAACTGTTCTTTCTCAATCAAATCACTGAAGTAATTTATCCACCAAGTACTTCTATTTCGTCGAAAGAAAGACCACCAGCCTTCTATTCTTTGATTGGCAGGGGATGAACCATAGACATGTGCATCCGTGCTTCCACGAAATTCACATTGCATGGCAGAGATAATACCGTTTTCCGTACCACAATCTGTTCTGACCTTTATAGGGCAACCACCATGTTCTTCAACACATCCCAAAAAATATTTTCCTGGTATTTCTGGTTTGTTGTTTGACCTTGTTACTTTCAGCCAAAGGATTTTTCTGCTCCAGCCATCTATGCAACCATGAATGGGGAAGCCATAAGGCTTGAGTTTGTCATAGCCATCTAGATGCCAGCAATAGTTTGGTCCTGGACTTTCGTACTTTCGTCTTCTCAAACGTTTTGATTTTCTCAACTTACATCCGTCAGGGTCAAGCTCTCTCACTAACTCTTCTACTACATGTCTTGGTACTTGAATTCCTTCCAATCTCAGTGTATGCCATAAAGACCTATACCCTCCCATGCAACCAGGTCCATTTAATTCCTCTACTATGCGTTGGCGTACTTGAGTTATATCATATGATGTCTTCCTCCTTCGTAGACCATATTCTTGTAAACACGATCTCAATGTCCGTTCACACATATTCATCCCATGGTGTTTATAAAGCAAACAAACGATGCTTTGATACTTGTAGCCCCTAGCAAAATAATACTCTATCAACTCCCTTTGTTCACTGCTGATTTTCGTGCCGCAGGAGGGACAGAAAACATCCTAGTCTTCAATGTCAAAACCACAAGAACTACAGGACGCCATTTTTGATTCTGGTGCTGCATGGGAGACTAGGGACTAGGCTCCAGTTTTCTTCCGTCTTCCGGATCGGCCCGACCAGGTCATCACCAGAGCGCATGCTTAGTCCACAGGATCGCTGACTGTGAAATGGTGACTCAACTTTTCTAACGGCTGTTTTACGTCGTCTATTTTGCAAAACTTTATGTTCGACAAATGGGACTAATATATTTTTGTACTGGGACTAATATATTTTTGTACTGGGACTAATATATTTTTGTACTGGGACTAATATATTTTTGTACTGGGACTAATATATTTTTGTACTGGGACTAATATATTTTTGTACTGGGACTAATATATTTTCGTACTGGGACTAATATATTTTTGTACTGGGACTAATATATTTTTGTACTGGGACTAATATATTTTTGTACTGGGACTAATATATTTTTGTACTGGGACTAATATATTTTTGTACTGGGACTAATATATTTTTGTACTGGGACTAATATATTTTTGTACTGGGACTAATATATTTTTGTACTGGGACTAATATATTTTTGTACTGGGACTAATATATTTTTGTACTGGGACTAATATATTTTTGTACTGGGACTAATATATTTTTGTACTGGGACTAATATATTTTTGTACTGGGACTAATATATTTTTGTACTGGGACTAATATATTTTTGTACTGGGACTAATATATTTTTGTACTGGAACATTATTTTTTGTACTGGATTAAATATTTTTGTACTGGATTACATTTGTTTTGCATTTGAACAAATAGTTTTGTACTGGAATAAATATTTCTGTAATCTAACAAATATTTTTGTATTTGGACATATATTTTTGTATGGGATTTATTTATGTGTATTGCCGTTATGGGCCACCGTACGAATGACACTTGTAAACCAAGGCACAAGCAGCATACACAGACTAAATGGTATGCTCTTCATCAATAGTTAGATAACAGCTGTAGTGTTTAGAGTGTCATGCCACTAAGATGTGAAACATTAGTAACCTTATATTGTAGAAAACATAGTGTACGGTTCATAAATGACTGTCAAGAAATAAAGTACAATAAACAAGCTTTCAGAGCTAATAGTTTTAATGAGAAGACATCATATACCAGATGATGATTAAGGACATTGAAATTAGGTTAAAATTTACTTGGAGTTGTAGATCCTTACTGTAGAATGCCATCAGAAAAATTGACAAGAACCCGAAAAAAAATAATTTTCTTAGAAATATTTTACATATTTTTGGTTTTGGATTCTGATAGCTAGTTCAAATGTTCAAAAAGTATCAGATCGGTGGGAGTATTTTTGAACGAGCCATGCTTTCTCAAAGATGGGTTTTATTCTGAGTTGTACACACCTGTCCAGAGTAGACCGAAAATAGACTTTCAAATTTTTATAAAATTCGCAGAAATAAAAGCGCGCTCGAAGTTTAATAGATAAAAAGCAGATCAGCACAGATTTCTACACCAAATATTCATTAAATGTGACCTTAGCTTTCTTACTTCTTCTCTATTTAGACCCTCAAACACTTCTTTCTAAAATATAATTGGATATATGAAGATTAAAGCGATATCTCTATTCTTCAAACTAAATGTCGCAATATGATTGGTTAAGGATATTAGTATTCACCTGCCTTATGCATGTGTGAATAATATGATGCACAAATGATATGCCCCTTCAATATCTGACGACTGCTTTAATTCGAGGCTCTTGGGCATGCTCTACTAGTTACTAAGGGTTATGAACACCTGCATTATGTGTGAATAACTGATATCATACAAGAAAATGTAACTAGCCGATCAGCGCGGAGCTAACAAGCTCAAGTTGTTAGCATAGCCCATGACAGGAAAAAATTGCGCACCAAAATCTGCCTCAGTAGAGTAGGGTACGAATGATTTTTTTTCGGTCAGAAAACTCGAAACTAAAACTCAAAAACCTTTTAGAAATCAATATACAACAATATGTACAACATGATATAACAATTATCGTCAATAAAATAAAATCATTCTTGAAAATGTAAAGCATCAAATAAACTTTTTTAATTACCTCGAGTCTCCCCTCCCTCGAAATGATAATTGGTCAGTGCGGGTTTTACATAGGTTTAGAAGCCATTAGGGACGACGGTCAACTTCACAACTTCAAAAGTTCATTGAATCGTCGTTCAAGTCCAAAATATCTCAAGAGAAGTCATTCTAAATCTTTTTCCTTAGTTCTCGTTTATTCCAGGAGAGTTAAAGTATTCGAGATTTTTGGTACAAACAACTGTCGTAATTCATCTTTGGACACATTTTCGACAATAAGCCGCAAGCGTGCTCCACGATAGTATGGGTCAACGTTATCTAACAGGTCAGGCACACATTTACTAGCTTTCACCTTACAACGGGCCGTTAGAACGGTGAGTTGGGTTTCTCATGTAATGTCTTGATAGCAACGGTTTATGTCGAAACGAGTCGAAACAAAATTCGCAGTTAAAAACACGACTCTGCGAACCTCCTTCCATGGTGAAAAGAGCTCGACTAAATTCCCTTCCAAAAAGCCATGTTTATATCAAATCAAGGTGCAAAGAAGTTTCACATGAACATTGCACTCTTAATCCGTTGTTTATTTTCTTCTTTCAATATATTCAAATACCTTCAACACGTACTGTTTTTATGCAAATAAAAAAACTATCGAAATACATGCGAATGTTGGTTGAATGAACGGCGAGCTGGGGGTTTTCCCTTTGTTTTATTTATATATTTTTTTATACAATACCGCATTTCAAAAATGCACGGGCTCAAGGCTAACAACTTTGCAGGGTGAATTCGTTTGCAGGCCTGGTCGCAAATACATTACCTAGCTAATAAATGAAGCACAAGTGTTAGCCTTAGTCTTCGTTAGTTGACTGTTTGAACTGTTAGTGTGAGCTAGAAGACTAGTGTGAGAAAACAGACGTCCTTTCGCTCCTCGTCAAGCTGCTAGGAGACGGACTTTTCTCGTAAATCTAGTCATACAGATTTGGAACAACACAGAAAGTCGTACAGCTTTTTCTACTAACAGAAGGTAAGTAACTAATGTAAGTTCCTGTTGAAATGAAAAAGTGTAATGACAAACTACACCGACAGTATCTGCTTAAAAGAGAAGTACAGGGATTACGAGGACATTTCTCTTATTTTCACTTTCACAGGAGTAAACTCTCTTGAAATAAATCATAATAGAATCAATTTTCGGCTATCAGAGTTTTAAATTCTGTGATACTCTAGTTAATTTGTTGAGCTTGTGGTACATGGCAACAGTAACTAGGGGGGAATCGATCGGAACCACTGATAAATTTTCTTTTTCATGTGCAAAAATGTTCAAGGGAAATCGAGCTTTCTAAATTTTCCGAAAATAATAATTGTAGTCCGTAGGATTACCTATTAAGTTGCTATGTAAACACGGCCAAAAGCGACAAATTTCTCCAGTGAAGTTCCCAAAAAAAATCAGTGTTTTATAGATTAAAATGCAAAAAAAAATTGAGAAAACTGTTTGATACACACATAGGAAGGACTCTAATTGTGATTACTAGAAAAATTCAAGACGTAATAAATCATGTTTTTTAGCAGAAAGTCGTTTTTCTTTCTAGTTTTCGCCAAACTAGTTTGGAGTTTTGAATGTTCTCGTTTCATTACCTGTTGTCTTCTGTGATTTTCTCAAAACATAAATTCAAAACCAGATCTAATTTATATAGAAAACAGCTAACAATAGTTTTAGAGCAAAAATGCTTCCGTTCAGCAAAAAACACAGCGTGTAGGAAGCTCGTTTAAAAAAAAAAATAGTTATGATCAATTCTTACCGGCAAACTGTCGAGTAGTTGTAGAGAGACGAATTCAGTTATTTATCACGAGTTAATTGATACTAAATTGTCAATCCCGGCAGTCTTGAAATAATAAAATCTTTAGATAATTCACAGAAAATAGCAGTGAAATTGTTCAAGGTACAAGAGGGAATAATATCCAAAGCACATGAACTGATCACTGGCGACTCCTTCACGGCAAGTGGTACTTCAAACTGAACTTTTAACTTGAATGACATATTTGTCGCTTTTTTCTCTTTTGATGTTGTCCAGCTAACTTGTTTTAAAAGAAAATATTTTTGAAATTGTGTTTTTGCAGTTATTAGCAAATGCTAAGAGGAAAAAAAACATATTTTAGCGAACTTTAAACGCTTCATTTTTAGCTTAGCTTACGTTTTCAAAGTCGATTCTTGATTCGCTGTTTAGCTGTCATTCAGTAGTTGTAAACATGTAAACGAGCATTAAAATGGCTTTTTACTGTAAAATGTAAAATTATTTTCTAATATTTCAATAGTTCAAATCATACATAAAATACTAATTTAAAACGCTTTTACAACAACTGAACTCTTTCTATGCTGTCCTTGACTTAGCTTTCTTGGAGAAGAGTCGGTTATAGCAAAGGCAATGAAGATGGATGGATACTTTCGCTTCGCATTTTTTATAAAATTTTGTTGAGTAACCTACAAATATAAAAATCTCACGACCTTCTCGTACAATTTGGAAATAATAGAGCGTAATGTTTTGAAAGTTCTTTAATTGCACTCGCCTAAAGGCTCGTGCAATTACAAGAACTTTCAAAATATTACCCGTGTAATGATATGCATATATATGCGCATTTCATGCAGGCATGCGCAGTAAAAAACACACGTCGCATGTGCGAGGCCAAGGATAGCAGCCATTGACATTAAAAGAAGTAAGCAGCAAATAAACAAGTTGGAACCCAAGAATATAGCCTCATATCATATTACATGGTGTCAGAAGTGGGAAAGAACTATTCAAGATGGCTTTAAGTGGGGTTGACACCCCAACGATGCGATGGGACGGCGAAAACCTTCGAGAAGAATGGCGGCGTTTCAAACAGCACGCCGACCTAATGTTTACCGGCCCACTCAAGTCAAGGAGTAAAGCAGAGAAATGTAGTTATTTGCTGATATGGGCAGGCCAAAAAGGCAGAGATATCTTCAACACGTGGTCAGATATCACCGAGGAAAACAAAGGTACACTTCAAGCATATTATGATCGTTTCGAACAGCATGTCAGCCCCCAATCAAACCCAGTATTTGCAAGATACAAATTCCACAAAAGAGTCCAAAAACCAGATGAATCAATAGAAGAATTTATTACTGACCTTCAGAAGCTAGCAAAAGATTGTGAGTTCAAAGAAGAAAACGAAATGATCCGTGATAGAATTGTAATTGGCACGCGAGCTGAAAAAATCAGAGAGAAACTCTTTGACGAAGGCGCCAAATTAACACTCAACAGAGCAATCAGCATCGCTAGATCACATGAATCATCACGTAAAGAGCTAGAAACCATGGCAAGCGAGATCCACGAAGAAAACTCAGTACACGTCGTACGGAAACAACTAGCCAGGAATTCACCCAGTCAAAGTCCACAAAATCCAAGATGGCGGACTAGGACACAGGAACCCCAAGCCCAGCAACACGCGAAACCACAGGGACCCCAAGAAAACAACAGACGACCACAGGAATACCAATCCAAGAAATGCTACACCTGTGGAGGTACCCATACAAGATCGGAGAGATGCCCAGCAAAAGGACAATTCTGCCATTACTGTAACAAAATGAACCACTTTGCACAAGTCTGCAGACAAAAACGACAAGTAAATCAAGTGGAGAGCTATGAGGAAGATCTGGACCAGTTCGACTCTTTGACATTCCAATCCATCAACTTAGACGTAAATCACATCGCTGAGGATACGTCATCGAAGCAGTCAATATTTGTGACCGTAGACGTGGAATTACCCCAACGAAAGCACACTGAAACGAAACTGAAAGCTAAAGTCGACACCGGGGCCCAAGGCAACATCCTGCCATTGAGACTATACCGCCAAATGTTTCCAGAGAATATCGGCGAGCAGACAAACTTGCCAAAAGTAGGATCCCTGGCAAAGTCAAACACCATCTTAACAGCATACGGAGGAACTACGATCCAGCACTATGATACGGTGAAAATTCCATGTAAGTTCAAGAACAATGAAACAAGCACAACCTTCTACGTTACAGATGCCCCCGGAAGCGCAATACTAGGTCTACCTACATGTCAAAAGCTCAACCTTATCAAGTTCAACCACGAGATCAACAAACAAATAAAAGACCTCTCCAGAGACAGAAGAACCATCACAGACAAGCAAGACCTGATCCAGCAATTTCCAGAATGCTTCGATGGAATTGGAAAGTTTGAAGGACAATACAATATCATATTAGACCCCACTGTACCACCAGTAGTTCACCCACCGAGACGGGTACCACTTAGTCTGAAAGACGACATAAAAGCAGAGCTAGACGAGATGGCAAAGAACAACATAATTACGAAAATCAAAGAAGGAGAACCAACAGCATGGGTGAATAGCCTGGTCTACCGGCGTAAAAGCAACGGACGACTACGAATATGCCTTGATCCGAAAGACCTGAATAGAGCTATTCTACGAGAACATCATGTTACCCCGACTTTGGAGGAATTACTACCGAAGCTGAGCGGAGCAAAGACATTCTCAATCGTTGATGCCAAATGTGGATACTGGAACGTTGTCTTAAATGAAGAATCTAGCTATTTAACTACCTTCAACTCTCCCTTTGGACGCTACCGTTTTAATAGAATGCCATTCGGCCTGAAGATGTCACAGGACGTATTCCAGACAAAGATAGATCAGACCTTTGAAGGATGCCCCGGAGTGGTAGGAATTGCAGATGATATCGTCATCTCCGGAAAAACAGAGGAAGATCACGACAATAACATGTCTGAAATGATGCAGCGATGCAAGGAAACAGGACTCAAACTAAACCCAGATAAATGTGTGATCAAGCAAAAAGAAATAAAGTTTTACGGTATCATCTGTGGCCAAGAAGGTGTTCGCCCCGATCCAGACAAGGTCTCAGCTATGAAGCAGATGGGACCGCCATCCAACAGACAAGAGTTGCAAACCTTTTTAGGCCTTGCTAACTACATGGGTCCGTTCATCCCAAACCTGAGCAGCCACACAGCACCACTGCGGGAGCTTGTTCAAGTGGAACCCTTCACACCAAGTATCCTTCGACAAAGTAAAAGAGAGCATAAGCAACGAGACAATCCTAACCTATTTCAACACTGCGAAGGAAACAACTTTACAGGTCGACGCGTTCCTGAAAGGCATCGGAGCTGTTCTCCTCCAAGACAATAAACCTGTCGCTTTCGCCAGTAAAGCTCTTACTGATACAGAGTCTAGATATGCAAATATTGAACGTGAACTGCTGGCAGTCGTTTATGGCTGTGAACGTTTTCACACATATATCTACGGGCGCAGCGTGATCGTCCAGACTGACCATAAGCCATTGGAGAGCATCCACCTCAAACACCTGATGGCCGCTCCGCCAAGACTTCAGCGGATGCTACTAAGGCTGCAGCCCTACAACATAACCATACAGTACAAACCCGGAAGAGAAATGGAACTTGCAGACGCATTTTCCAGACTATCTCCAGAAGAAAAGGGACCAATCCTTGGTCTTGACGTAGAAGTCCATGAGGTCATTCCTCAGTTCAGCGAGACCCTCATAGAGAAAATCGCAAAGAGTACTAGCTCTGATCCTGAGCTAATCGCACTTAAGGAACAAGTATACATTGGGTGGCCCCAAAAGAAGGAACAAGTGCCACAGATAATAAGGCAGTACTGGTCGTATAGAGACGAACTAACCATTGAAGACGCAGTCTTGCTGAAAGGTCACCGCATTATTATACCAAGAGAAATGCAAGCAGATGTCCTGAGAAAACTTCATGCACCCCATCAAGGCACAGAAAAGACCAAGCTTCGCGCAAGAACATCCGTCTACTGGAGGGGTATAAACAGAGACATAGAAGAGACAACAAAGTCGTGCGTTACGTGCCAAGAGCTACAGAACAAACAACCAAAGGAACCTCTTAACCCAACAGAAACCCCCTCTAGAGCATGGCATACAGTTGGAACAGACCTTTTCCACCTGGATGGGTCAGACTACCTCCTGGTTGCTGATTATTACTCAAAGTACAATTTTGTCAGGAAATTACCAAAGGGACAAAGCAACAGCAAGACAGTAGTAACACTCATGAAACAGATATTCAGTGAACAAGGTATTCCCAAAATCGTGAGATCTGATAACGGCCCCAAATATGATGGGCAATCATTCAGAGATTTTGCGAAGGAATATGGTTTCCGACACATCACAAGTTCCCCTCACTTTCCTCAAAGCAACGGGTTCATAGAGTCACAAGTGAAGACAATAAAGAACACCTTAAAGAAAGCGCAAAAGTCTAAGACAGACCCGTATTTGGCCCTGCTGTGTCTGAGAACCACACCCATAGATAACAAGCTACCGACTCCTGCTGAACTTCTCCTTGGACGGTCCCTACAAGACAACCTTCCAAGGAAGATCCAAAGAGATAGCACAAGCGACGAAGTCATTGAAAGGCTTGAACAAAGGCAGCAACAACAGAAGCATTACTTTGATAGGGGTTCCAGATCACTCCCAGAGCTACACGCAGGTCAGCATATCAACATCCAAGAACCTACAACTCTCAAATGGAAACCTGCTGTAGTGAAGGAAAACATTTCAAGTCTTCCTCGATCCTACGCAGTAACAACGCCTGAAGGAAGGGACTTGAGGCGAAATCGCCGACATATAAGAGAAGCTCCGGTACATGCCAAACGCGAAGATAACCAACCCCAACAAGATCCACCAATCAAGAATGTCTTGAATTCTCAAGACAATCATATCACCACAAGGAGTGGGCGAGATGTACGACCACCAGTTCGTTACGGGTTCGAAGAAGGCTGAGTCACAGATTCGAAGATTCAACGAACATTGTAGAACCAAGACATTAAGTTATTGTTACTGTTCATCGTTATAAGAGAAAAGGGGAAGTAATGATATGCATATATATGCGCATTTCATGCAGGCATGCGCAGTAAAAAACACACGTCGCATGTGCGAGGCCAAGGATAGCAGCCATTGACATTAAAAGAACTTAGCAGCAAATAAACAAGTTGGAACCCAAGAATATAGCCTCATATCATATTACAACCCGTACCTATTAATTTCCAAATTGTACTCGAGGTCGTACGATTTCCTATACGAATAGAAATAGTGATTTACTAAAACAATGAAGACCATATTTTTTGTCTTGGTTTTTGATACGATCGTAGCATTGCAAATCTTGTGCAAAGGAATTATTTTGAAAACAACACACACACACAAATCAAAAAGAATATATAGAGATTATCACATGTTAAGAGCCTGATATCGTTTTTATTCGCTCGAGGACTCGCTTGTTTGCGATATGATACTGAAAACGAGTGCATAAAAATGATATCAGGCTCTTATCATGTAATAATTTGTTTATTATACATTAAAGGTCATTATGTGTTATTATATATCGCGAGATTTTATTGGACAGTTCCCGTGAAGTGATATATCGTATCACTTCACTGGTATGGTTTTTGTGGCACTGCTTCGCGAAGAAGCTAAAGTGATCTATTCAAATTTCATATGGTTTGAAAATATGCTTTCCGGCAGAAAGACTTAAATTATTTAATGCTTTTGAATAAATTCTCTACAAATGTTGTTTGAGAGTTGAGGAACACTTTTGTGATGAAATATCAGCATGAAATTGTGTTTTTGAGGGGTTTTGAGCGGTTTGAAAATGTGCTTCGCTCACCTTATGTATATATTGTGGGAAGGTATGAAACAGCGCCTCCAAAGTTTTACACCGACCCTTACTTTGAGTTCCATATCTCCACAACAACAAACGTATCGGAAAATTTAGCCCTAGAAATCAATTCTCCAATAAATTTCCATTAATTTGAAGCTTTAGAGAATTTTCTTTGTCCACACGATGCCAAGAATATTATTTTGAGATTCGAAAAGCAAGCCGTGGCTATGCGCGGAAATTCAATACAGCCAAAAATCAAGAGAAATATTCGGCGAAAAAAAAACAAACATACCCGTAGTAGGGAGGGGACAGGCCAAATGTTACCGGAAATAAGACCGGACTTTCGGTCTCATTACTCATCAATGCACCCCGTATCGCAATGACTATCCATTGAAGCTATGTCACTTCAGCTGCTGTAATCAAATTCAAAACAAGAATGCCGGGACGAAGTGAGAAAAAAGCGAATGCGAATGTACAAGCACGTGCGAAATTAGGTGCATTGATGCGTAATGCGACCGAAAGTCCGGTCTTATTCTCATTATGCTTAGAACACTATTCTGTAAACTCCTATCGCAAGATAACTGAGGTTTGAAAGCGGAACTGATTTAAAAAAATAATTATAATTTAGCACGATTTCCATTTATACCATTTATGTATGGTTTTATCTTCGTATTCCACTATATTTCACCTAATACAAAACATATAAACGACATCTTATCATCACATCCAAAACTCACGAAATGGACATCTTGTACAAATTTCTATAACACTATTTTCTTTGCGTTGACATTTTTAAAAATCAATATATCCTCATTAATATTCATTAGCGCACGGTTTATTAACATCAATATATAAGTTAGTATTACATTGTTTAGGTCAAACATCCTGAAACTTGGCCAGTAACCATGTTGAATGTGGCTCTTTCATTTGATTAGGTAATTTTTTAAATACACGCATCAAGCATTCTGCGCTACTGCTCTAAGCGCATGCTCAGGGGATTAAAAAGCATGTTATAATTTAGTTGTATTTTTCTTGTCAAACCCAATTTTCATTAAATATTCATAATCACGTACCGTTAAGCGAATTTTGAGTCAAATATACCACGAAATTGCATATTTTCAACACAGATAATTAGAATATTACTGAGCAGATCTCATTAGAATGCATTTTGGTGTTAATAACAATTTTTTTTGCAATAGTCCCCTTCACAGTTCCTTGCGCCTTCTTGAAAGGTAGCCGGGCCTTTGCATCGAAGCGAGACGAACGGTGAGTTTGCAATGATAGAGACATGTGAATAATTGTCCAAGGTATTAAAAAAAGATCTCTATCATTGCAAGGTCACCGTTCATGTCACTTCGATGCAAAGGCCCGGCTACCTTTCAAGATGGCGCAGGGAACTGTGAAGGGGACTGTTTTGTCTTCATTTATTATAAGATTAACAATGCTGCCCCAAGAGATCATCACGCTCTTAACATGCGTCACCCACGTGATCAGTCAGTTTCAATGTCCAGGCACCTGCTATTCGGGATCCTTCCCAAAGAACAACCAAATCATCAAAAGAAAACATCTCAGAGGATACTCCTACAAGAACATTACCACTGATGTTCCACGCACGTGCTTCTCATACTGTGTCAATGACTGTCGTTGTAAGGCGTTCCAGATGAAAGATGTCAGGTGTGAGTTGCTGGATGAGGACAAGACTTCCAAAGCAGCAGACTTTGTAGATGAGACAGGATACGTGTACTATGATCTACAGCAGACATTCTATAAAGGGGTAAGTTTTGATGCTCGTGTTGTTATACATGATCATTTCGTGAAGATTTCTGAAATCCATTTTCAACTTTTTACTCAAGAAATCCCACATGGTTCATAATGCGAGTGTATGCTATAATGGTTGCTGCAGAACTCAGTCTTGTATGAACGGAGGAACCTGTGTAGAACACTGTGAGAAACCAAAAGTCAAGTTCAGCTGCAAGTGTCCCATTACCCATTATGGAAAATTCTGTGAGAGGCGGAAAATTGAGTCTTGTATTGATGTGTTCAAAGGAGCTGCACCAGGTACCATGCCAGCAAATGGTACCTACATTATCACCCGTAGTGATACCAAGACCACTGTACCCGTCTATTGTGCTTTTGAAAGTCCAAACCTGGCCTGGACTCTCATCGAGTCTTTCTCTCTTCAAAATAACCATATTTTCAAAAGCAAAGCCTTCCATCAGAATCACATGAGGAACCAGGAATCCCATAACTGGAACGATTATCGTCTGTCGCTAAGCAACATGCAGTACATCCAAATCAAGGCCACCATGTTCAGAGCTACGTGTGAGTACCCAAACAGAGATTTTCTTACTCCTGACTTTCTGCTTGGATTCAAGAAAGACTTTGACATCATCAATAGCGGGTATAAATGGAGACACTGTGTCAAGTTGCCTTACATCAACATCCGCGGCCATGCTTTTTTTGATAAACGTGTTCCTTTTTGGCATAAACGAGATGTATACCACCTGCTCACCGATTCCGGTTTCAACGTTTGTGATTTCCAGGTACCAAACGCAGCATACCATGAAGAAAACTTTGGTTACTATCTTAACACCAACCCAATATTCAAATGTACTGCTACACCACAGTCTACCACACAGTGGTGGTTAGGAGAACAGCAATAGGGTCACCACACAGCACATCAACTGAGCTTTTGACATAATATGAAAGATTAGGTGGAAAACAGACTGATTGGTTATTATAAGTAATACCATGGCAATGAGGGATATTAGTGATTAATTGTCCCCGAAGCCGAGGGAGGTTTAGTAAAGAGTTTACTAAAGTTTACTAGAGTTTATTAAACTTCCCGAGGCAGAGGGACATTTAATCACTAATATCCCGACATTGCCATGGTATTAGTTTGTAATACCATGATTTCCGAGGAAAACATCAAGAATTATGATCTAAGTGAGCTTTATAAATTAAATCAGAATATATTAAAGAAATTTCGTTGAAAGAGCCTTGATGACTCACTACTCTGGGGAACGCTGAGGAATGTTCATTGTTAGCACAATAAACTGATATGTGTCTAATCTATAATGCGTCTCATGAGAAAACGTTTTGTTTGAAATCAAATGGTGACCAACAACATCGTTTACGCATGCGCGAATATCGTTTTATCGTTTGATTCAGTTTTAATCAGGATGTATGTGATCCTTCTACAAGCTTTTTTCAATGTGGGATAAAGAAATTTCTCTTTGGGCCTGAGTGAACACGCTAAAACGATAAGCGTTGTTTGTTTTTTTGTTTTGTTTTTTTCTACAAAACTCCATAGCTAGATTAGTGAGCCTAACATCTAAACACCATTGCCAGAAATATGGGACATGAGCCTGCTCATACATGCGCAACGATGCGTTTCAGCTTACAAAATAGCCGCCGAGTCTTATAGGAAATGTATGGGGAATATAGAGTTTTCTCTATTTACGGCGAATAGGGTTTTATTTCCTCTGAGCTCCACATCGCGAAAAACATCCCACCCTACAAGCTACTAAATAAGCGTAAAATGATCATTGAATCATGCGACTTATTGGTTCCCGGACTACTTGCTTTTGAAAGGCTTTGAAAGCTCTAGATTCCATACATCGTCTATAAATCTGGCTACACTTGACCCCAAAATCGTCTTATTTGAGCTCGAAAAAATTTAAAAGTAAAAGAGCTCTTCCTCGATATCACGAAACGAGTGTTTAATAAATCCAAAACCGCTCAAAATAGACAGCATGCCTTCAGAATGGAGGTTCCCAAGAAGCTTGAAGTTAGGTTAAATTTTAAGCGATTCGACGCGTTGTTAGCTCGTAGTTTTCAGTTAAAAATGACAAGAAACCACAGAGAACTGCTCCAAACAGCTTCAAAAACCCCTAAATATCGCCATTTTGTTTTTACAAGCTCCTATTGACTGCTGTGATACAATAAGGAAGCTTTAATTAACGATTTACGTTTGAAACTTGTTTTTTGTCCTTGATGGGCTTCCTGTGGTGAGGCTTATCAACAGAAAAATAATAGTTGTTCTTTTGATTGTCAAGTAACTATTTTTTGGCAAGAATTGTTTTACTAACATTATAGTTAAATATAAATATGTGCTTGGAAACCATGTAGTTATATTTTTCCTCTAGAAAACCACTTCATTTTCATTCATGCGTAACACCGCTGACAATGTCCAATATTTCTGGCAATGGATCATATCACTCCAGTACTAAAAGACCTTCACTGGCTCCCAGTGAAATTCAGAATTGAATTCAAGATAATACTCCTAACTTACAAATGTTTAAAGAAGATGGCACCTCCATATTTGCAAGAACTGATTAAACTGTACACTCCCGAACGACAACTACGATCTTCATCCAAAAACTACCTAGTGACTGTACAATATAAGCTACGAACTTACGGCTATAGAGCTTTCAGCTCATCTGCACCAAGACTATGGAACTCACTTCCGGACAATCTGAGAAGCAAGTTTCAAACGACAGCTCAAGACTCATTTATTTGAGAAAGCCTATAATTGACTTATTGACTTGTTTTCTTTAATACTTCAAGTTTCTTTTTTGGATGTAAAGCGCCTATGGGCTAAAGGGAATAGGCGCTATATAAATCATTAATAATAATAATAATAATAATAATAATAATAATAATAATAATAATAATAATGTTGTTGGTCACCATTTGATAATAATAATAATAATAATAATAATAATAATAATAATAATAATAATAATGTTGTTGGTCACCATTTAATTTCAAACAAAACGTTTTCCCATGAGACGCATTATAGATTAGACACATATCAGTTTATTGTGTTAACAATGAACATTCCTCAGCGTATTCACCAAACAGGTGAACACTGGCAAAAAAATGGTGAGGAAAAACTTAACTTACTTCTTTTACATGACAATATTCAGTGGTAATTATACATAGTTTACGTCATATGAACCCTATTTTTATCGCAATGAAAATAAATATGGATGCTTTGGTAGCATTAAACATGTGCTGGAAATACGATGAGCTTGATTACTCAGTAAACTATTAATTCCGAAGGCCCAAAACGACAAAACTAAAAGGAAAAAAGAAATACCGGTGTAGATAGGCTATTCTAATTTATTCATTGAAATATTTTCAATCCTTTTACGAGTTTCTGCTAAGACGAGGAGCGTAATTTTAAGCTAAAGTTAAGTTTTTGCTCACCATTTTGTTTTGCCAGTGTTCACCTGTTTGGTGCAGCTTTGTCTTGAAAAAAGTACGTAAGTCTCCAAAATTTGGAGTTGAATGAATGACATCCAAGTTAAATTCACCAAACCTGATGTTATGTTGGATTATCTGTAGTTATTTTTCGTTTTCCAAGTAAAATTAACCAATAAAGTGTAAAAATTTCGAACTTTGTCGAAGAATTTTTCGGCGACAAAACTAGCCCTGTGCGGTGGTTGGTGGTGGGTTTTGTACACGTGACAAAATGCCTAAGCGGGAGAGTAGTAAGGTCGAAATTGGTCTCGTTTCAGTCCCGCGCCACGTAACACTCCGTACAGAAGATAATCAGGAAATCTTCAGCGAGCAAAAAATTTTCTGCACGTAAATTTCGTTTCGAGAAATCGGTGAGGAAGATCAAAACGACTTTTAAAAAAATGATTCCCCCATACTAGGGAACATTTTGGTCAAGGTTTTTCGGGAGTTTGTGGTTTAAAAGAAGGTGAAATCGTGGTTTAAAGTGGGTTGTGTTGTTCAAGATGGCGACTTGACTTTCCTCCCTTGTTAAATTATATTGACACAAATCCACACGCAGGATACCATAGGGAAATTATATTGGAAAACAAAGGCGCGCGCGAAAAAAAATGTTCTAGTGCATTTTTTACGGTTTTTGTTGCTCTTTCGTATTATAGAGGACATTATCTTGACCTGGAATTAAAAAATTAATTAAACGCGGTTTTTTTTCCAATTTTGTTTTCAACTTTTACTTTTATCAAAATTGGGCTCCCTGTGATCTAACTTAGAGGTTAGTCCGCGGCTTTTTGAGCCATGGAATTCGCCCATATTTAATCACTGCCTCGCTTGTGTTGACCAGTGGACCAGGCTCTATCCACACGTACGGTTTCAAAGGCTTTCCTTCGGCAACCGACCCGACAGCATGAGGGAGGTCTTCGTATTCTCGTTGTCGAATAATACATGAAGTACAAGTGATGCACCGCTTTCAATATCTGACAACTGCTTGAACTCGATCATGACTATTGGGCATGTTATCCTAGCTACCTACGGTTATGAGAACACCTGCATTATGTGTGAGTAATACATGAATCATACAGTGATATCATACAATCAATGATACGCTTCCTTCAATATCTGACTGCTTGAACCCAAGACTATCATCTCAGTGTTCACTCTGATTTTTCTTCTTGTTGGTGTTAGAGCCTATAGGAGACGAAATTTAACCCTAAGCTCATTTTGGCTTTAAAGAACGGCACGCAATTGTACAGCAAGTCATCAGTTCTTTGTAGAAGCTCTTTCTACTGAAAGAAGGTAGGTAACTCATGTTTTGTTGAAATACAAATTAAGATGATTGAAAAATTTATTCAATGAATTTTACCAGTTACAATTTACTAGTGTTAAAACCAAAACTCAATATTTGATTAGTGAGACTGTTACGTTAGTATGTGAGCAATTTTCTGTTTCATGTGCAAAGTTTTTGAATTTAATCCTGCTGAAAGAAGACTTTTCCAAATTTTCTGAAATTAGAAAATTTGCATGTATCTCAATAAAACAACATTAAACAATTATGCGATTAACTGCAGCAGAACAAATTACCACTTTTTTTCAATTTTCAGAAAGAATTTAAAACGAAGAAGGAAAATTTTGAAGAAAAAAAAAAGAAGAATATTTGTGTATTGTATAAGGTTGTTACAAGTAGATATGAATTGAGAGTTCTGCGCGCGGATCCTTGCGGATCCTTGCGGATCCACCATTGTGGATCCATGGATTCGATTCCGGAGATTCCGGATCCACTCGGATGCGTTCGACCGGATCATTAGGATTTGTTCCGGACTCATGGATTTTGTTCCGACTCATGGATTTTGAATCCATCGGATAAAAATTATTTTATCTGTAAACTTCGGATGTCTTGAGATCACGTTTATTTTTAGACTCAGGTTGGTTGTAACATAACATGAGGATGACGTCATAATTTACGATTTCGGAGATTCCGGATCCACTCGGATGCGTTCGACTGGATCATTAGGATTGTTCCGGACTCGTGCGGACTCATGGATTTTTGTTTTTCCGACTCATGGATTTTGAATCCTCCGGATGAAAATTATTTTATATCATCCAAACCCCGGTCACCGGTGCCAAGGTGTTTGGATCCGCTCCAGAGCCACCGAACACCGGCCGGGTCCAATCTTTCTTGATCCGACGACGTCACCTTTTTCTATGGTTATTTTTTTTTCCTATATCTTCTCGCGTGATATTTTGATCTGCTTGATTGCTACTCGGATTCGCCTCACTGCGACAGCCGCGTTCGATATGCAAATACTGATTAAACATCAAGAATTCGGACTTTTTATTTAATCTTTGGTAAAACAAATTTATATCATCCAAAACTGTAAACTCCTTGACGGGGAATCGAACCCCGGTCACTTGCTCGACAGGCAAGTATACTAACCACTGTACTATCAAGGATTTTGATGTTTTTTCTCTATCATAAAATATATAAGTCTCACGAGTCGGGATCGAACCAACGACCAACAGATGGCTGTTTTTTACACTACAGTCTGTCGCTCTACCAACTGAGCTATCATGAGATGTATACTTTTACTCTTCATTAAAACCCTATATTAGAGTTTATCCAAATAATATAGACTGAACGATTATGCATCATGAGTAAGGATGCTGCTTTGTTTCATATTTTTCTTTATCATGTGGGATTAGCCTTGGAATCATACCCCTATTCACTCCCCATATTTTGAATAAAATATGATGACCTTAATGGGATTCGAACCCATAACTTCTGATCTGGAGTCAGAGATGCTAACCATTACACTATAAGGTCCTTTTTGGTTCCAAAAAGCTAAAATTCATAATTATGTTACTAGCCTGGATGGAAAGACACTATTCTGCAGGTGGTATTTGTAATTCGATTGTACACATTAATCTTTGAGATACTGATTTATTGTTCATTGTGTGAATCCCACATTGTACATTGTTTAAGCAAGCGAGGGAGAGACGGTTTTTTACTAACTAGAAAAACAATATATTGGAATAATGATTAGGAATCCAAGCGCCAAAATAATTCATTTTCAAAATGGATCACGTTTTGAACAAGTTTCTAAAGTTTTTTGTCCATAGTTTATGGATTTTCGTGTTTGCGTATTTGTTTTAAAAGCCTAGTTAGTAACACAGCGATGGTTTTGAGCTCTTGTTTCTTTAAATAAATCAATTTGTTGTTAATCACATTTTGAACTTGTTTCATAACACACACCAAAGTATTCATCTCCATGGAACTCCTTATTCTTCTTACAAGAATTAAAAATCAGGATCAAGGTTGACACTTCAATCTTGCTGAGGTTTTGATTCTTTTTGTTTTGTTTTCAAGATCACCGGTTCACACCGGTTTTTGGCGGGCCGAGTAATACTCAGCTAGAGTAGGGTAGAACAGTTATGATTCAGTACATGACTTTGTTGCTATTAGTTTATACCTCCATACTTTGATTTAAGACACGCCATATAAAGATTTCTTTCAATGAGATCTTTTTATTACCATAACTAAACAAACTCGATGTACAAATTCAATGATGTTGTTCTTTCAATGTCAGCATTTGTGGTTTTGAACAAAAGAAATGGTTTCTGTATAATTAAGAAAACCACTCATCCAATTGATCCAACTTTATCCAAATCTAAGAGCTTTCACCTAACCATGAAATAGATCGAGTAATATGAATAGAAGGGATCGGAATTATGACTTCTAGCTAACAGAATCATGAGCGAAAGGACAATTTTTATAAACATAAAAATGTCCCGGTAACATCGAATTGTCCCGGCTTTTATTCTAAAATCGTGATAACAAGGACAATTTTTATTCAAAAATGTCCCGATGTCCTTGTAATAGTACTAAAAATGTCCCGGTTTTATTATAAAATAGCGATAACAAGGACAATTTTCATTCAAAAATGTCCCGATGTCCTTGTAATAGTACTAAAAATGTCCCGGTTTTATTATAAAATAGTAATAACGAGGACAATTTTTATTCAAAAATGTCCCGATGTCCTTGTAATAGTACTAAAAATGTCCCGGTTTTATTATAAAATAGTAATAACGAGGACAATTTTTATTCAAAAATGTCCCGATGTCCTTGTAATAGTACTAAAAATGTCCCGGTTTTATTATAAAATAGTAATAACGAGGACAATTTTTATTCAAAAATGTCCCGATGTCCTTGTAATAGTACTAAAAATGTCCCGGTTTTATTATAAAATAGTAATAACGAGGACAATTTTTATTCAAAAATGTCCCGATGTCCTTGTAATAGTACTAAAAATGTCCCGGTTTTATTATAAAATAGTAATAACAAGGACAATTTTTATTCAAAAATGTCCCGATGTCCTTGTAATAGTACTAAAAATGTCCCGGTTTTATTATAAAATAGCGATAACAAGGACAATTTTCATTCAAAAATGTCCCGATGTCCTTGTAATAGTACTAAAAATGTCCCGGTTTTATTATAAAATAGCGATAACAAGGACAATTTTCATTCAAAAATGTCCCGATGTCCTTGTGATAGTACTAAAAATGTCCCTGTTTTATTATAAAATAGTAATAACGAGGACAATTTTTATTCAAAAATGTCCCGATGTTCTTGTGATAGTACTAAAAATGTCCCGGTTTTATTATAAAATAGTAATAACGAGGACAATTTTTATTCAAAAATGTCCCGATGTCCTTGTGATAGTACTAAAAATGTCCCTGTTTTATTATAAAATAGTAATAACGAGGACAATTTTTATTCAAAAATGTCCCGATGTTCTTGTGATAGTACTAAAAATGTCCCTGTTTTATTATAAAATAGCGATAACAAGGACAATTTTTATTTAAAATGTCCCGATGTCCTTGTGATAGTACTAAAAATGTCCCGGCTTTTATTATAAAATAGTAATAACGAGGACAATTTTGATTCCAAAATGTCCCGATGTCCTTGTGATAGTACTAAAAATGTCCTGATCTTGTTTTAAATCGTGATAACAAGGACAATTTTCATTCAAAAATGTCCCGATTATGAGATTTGTCCTTGTAATAGTACTAAAAATGTCCCGGCTTTTATTCTAAAATCGTGATAACAAGGACAATTTTTATTCAAAAATGTCCCGGTTACCGTTTTGTCCCAGCTTTCAGTGCTCAATATGTGGAGGGAAGGACAATCGCATACACGAAACCATAAAAAATGTTCCGATTACCGAAATGTCACGGTTTAGCTCTAAGAAACATGTTTATTTTCTGCGTAATTATGGAGTTCATCCTAGAATACGCATTCGAATATGTGATTATGTCATGAGACTCTTGAGTGGCTAAAAAAATATCGAGTTATGGGACTGTAGCATGGAAAGAATCATGCAATGTTCTAGTTTCTCTAAATTCCCCGTGCATCTGATGTCCAATAGGATCTGACACCAGATATAATGCTCGTTTTCATCCTTGCTACATAACAATGGCGAAACAGGAAAAGGGAACCCATAGGATTCCATGATGTAGGTGTATAAGAGACGACCCATTCTACCATTCCCATCTCCAAAGGGATGTAATTCTAAGAACTTGTAGACGAACCACGCAGTCAGGTGAACTAAGTCTTCTAAAGCTTTCCTACTATCTACAGTCCGAAGGTAGTTTACAGTAAACCAGCGGTGGTTATACTCATCAATCAACATCTGCATAGTTTCTTCCATATCCCAGGGATTGGGATAAAAATGGAGCTTTCCTTCAAACTCTACCACCCTATCTCTCGTACTGTACTTCCCAACCGTACATAGATTACTACGATGACCCATGAGGATCCTATGAACTTCCAATATTACATTGTTTTCTAGCAACCCAGCATCATCGCACTGACACAGTTCGTGAAGATACTGATAGGCCTTCACGAACCCCAGGGTGTCTCGATACTCTAAAGTTTCACAGTCTCTAGATTTGCCTTGAAGTATTTGCTCAACCGCCAACGCATCGACCGTTCCCAAATGTTCTTGACTTATCGAACGACATACGTAACGCTTGAACAGTTCCTGATGTAGTTGTGGATTGGTACGAGTTCGCTGTCTCCAAAAGAGATGCAATTCATCCATCTTAGGACTTGGTATATCTCATTCAATTTGTTCGGAGAAGTGGTCTCCAATATTCTTATCAAAAGTGGTTTTAGACTTTCTTTTCTTAAATATGTTTCGGGTTACAAGTTGAGCTTTGATTCGTTTTCTTTTGATATCTATAAATTTCGGTCTTTTCTTGCTCTTGTTCTTTTTCTCAATGCTAAGTGTGGTGCAGTGGCAACAGGTGCAGCAATAAGAGAAGATATCTACTCCCTGCGGTTTAAAACCCTTTTTAAAAGGCAGATGGTATTTCAACTTTTGACTCGGTTTCTGGTTTTTCTTTTTCTTTAAAGTCAGTTTACGAACATTCTCATTTACCACAACTTTTTCTCGTCTATTGAATGTTACACGAGGTGTGAGATGTTGTTCCTTTAAAAGAGTCATGATATAATCAAATCCACTTTCAACATACACACTTTTATACATTACATGATCACAAAAATTTGGCATATGAATTGTTTACAAAAAGAGAGAAAATGTTTGACTTAAGAAAAAAAAACCATTTTATTTACGATAAAGAATATACGAATAGAAACGAGAAAGGAAGGAAGAAAAAAAAAAGAGAAACAAAAAAATTTGGCATATGAATTGTTTACAAAAGTAAAAGTAAAAGTATTTTATGATTACGAATAATTACTTATTTTTCTTGCAGTATAAAAAATGTTATCTAATTAATCTTGATCATGGTGGGAGGGCTACTAGGGCCATTTTGTAATCTTTCCTAGTTAGAAAACTAAAGAATCAGGGCCAGTAGGGCCACTTTTAGTGAACTAAGAACGAAAAGAAACGGGGCCACTAGGGTCACTTTTTTGATATTTAAAATATTTCTTCTAGCCATGAAACGAATACCCCCCTCCTCACTCTGTCCCAACCCAGAAAGAAGACAGAGTTTGTACAAACCATTTTAATGTACTTGAGTAAGTAATATTTACATATGAATGTATACTATCTCTCTGAATTTATTTACACTGTTCCAATATAATTAATCTCATGATGTCTGTGTGCTAAGGTGGTAATCCCATCTTCCAAAATGTACCGTTTATCATCGTAGGGTGAAAGACTGGTTTTATTCAGTGTAACTGTGTATAACTGATGGTTCTCACTACGTATTTGGTTCATCCGTGCCATCTGTGGTTGTTTTTCAAACAAGCATGTTTTGTAGTCTTGATGTCGTATCTCTCGCTTGGTCACGTTCTTCCATCTTCCTTAGCAGTCTTCTTTTCGATGGGTTTGTTGTTCTCAGTGTACAAGATGGAGTACATCTTTGGGCGTAGGTCGATAAATTTCTTCGATGGGTATTCCGTGGGGCTCATCCTTCATCATACCAATCACCTTCTTGTTCCTCATACTATGCAGAAAGTGATCTGTGGGGTACTCTGAAGTGTCAAAGAGGTTGAGGTCTTAAAACATGTCTTGGTATATGTCTTCGGTCCTAACTTCATAGCAGAGACTGTCGGTGTCTGTGAACAGTAATTTGCACTGGGTTCCGTATCTTGGCTTCATGTGCTTGTAGTGAAAGTCATACATGAGTACCTTCGACAAGTCCAAGATACAGAACCCCACGTAAATAGGACGGTTGAGGTAGAACTTGGTCTTTTTCATATTGACCGCTGCCAGGTCTTCAGAGAAGATGCGAAAAGCATCAAAGACAGGAGAGGCTGTCAGTTTAGTGAGTTTCACCCGTTGGGTTGGTAATCAGCTTCACGTTGACTCGTTTCCTCAAGTTCTCCATGGTTTTACCAAAAACTGCATTATTCAAAAGGGAGAAAAAGGGGGTTTAACGAGTACGAAAATGTATACATTTTGAGAGGAAAACATGAAACCGAAGCAAAGTGCAGTGAAGCGAGAAATCTATTAAGAAGTCAAAATTACTGTACCGCTTGTTAGTTAACGGGTAAACAAAGAGATACGACTAGATCATAATAGTTCTTTGTATAGTTTATTTATCTTATAGGTAGAAAAGAATTACAGTATGCATATTGACAGTTTATTAAATGATTTACACGAGCGTATGTTTTTAAATAAATTGTCCTGCTTGTACAGTTTTTTCCAACTTGGATCTTTTAACTTTATACACAGTACCGTCTTCTGCTAGCACTAGTTTTTGTTTCTTTCCTTTACGCTCTACGGAATGAACATCCAGAATCGGTGGTATACATTGTTTACAAATTACACCCCCTTTTTCTCCCTTTTGAATAATGCAGTTTTTGGTAAAACCATGGAGAACTTGAGGAAACGAGTCAACGTGAAGCTGATTACCAACCCAACGGGTGAAACTCACTAAACTGACAGCCTCTCCTGTCTTTGATGCTTTTCGCATCTTCTCTGAAGACCTGGCAGCGGTCAATATGAAAAAGACCAAGTTCTACCTCAACCGTCCTATTTACGTGGGGTTCTGTATCTTGGACTTGTCGAAGGTACTCATGTATGACTTTCACTACAAGCACATGAAGCCAAGATACGGAACCCAGTGCAAATTACTGTTCACAGACACCGACAGTCTCTGCTATGAAGTTAGGACCGAAGACATATACCAAGACATGTTTTAAGACCTCAACCTCTTTGACACTTCAGAGTACCCCACAGATCACTTTCTGCATAGTATGAGGAACAAGAAGGTGATTGGTATGATGAAGGATGAGCCCCACGGAATACCCATCGAAGAAATTTATCGACCTACGCCCAAAGATGTACTCCATCTTGTACACTGAGAACAACAAACCCATCGAAAAGAAGACTGCTAAGGAAGATGGAAGAACGTGACCAAGCGAGAGATACGACATCAAGACTACAAAACATGCTTGTTTGAAAAACAACCACAGATGGCACGGATGAACCAAATACGTAGTGAGAACCATCAGTTATACACAGTTACACTGAATAAAACCAGTCTTTCACCCTACGATGATAAACGGTACATTTTGGAAGATGGGATTACCACCTTAGCACACAGACATCATGAGATTAATTATATTGGAACAGTGTAAATAAATTCAGAGAGATAGTATACATTCATATGTAAATATTACTTACTCAAGTACATTAAAATGGTTTGTACAAACTCTGTCTTCTTTCTGGGTTGGGACAGAGTGAGGAGGGGGGTATTCGTTTCATGGCTAGAAGAAATATTTTAAATATCAAAAAAGTGACCCTAGTGGCCCCGTTTCTTTTCGTTCTTAGTTCACTAAAAGTGGCCCTACTGGCCCTGATTCTTTAGTTTTCTAACTAGGAAAGATTACAAAATGGCCCTAGTAGCCCTCCCACCATGATCAAGATTAATTAGATAACATTTTTTATACTGCAAGAAAAATAAGTAATTATTCGTAATCATAAAATACTTTTACTTTTACTTTTGTAAAAAATTCATATGCCAAATTTTTTTGTTTCTCTTTTTTTTTTCTTCCTTCCTTTCTCGTTTCTATTCGTATATTCTTTATCGTAAATAAAATGTTTTTTTTTTCTTAAGTCAAACATTTTCTCTCTTTTTGTAAACAATTCATATGCCAAATTTTTGTGATCATGTAATGTATAAAAGTGTGTATGTTGAAAGTGGATTTGATTATATCATGACTCTTTTAAAGGAACAACATCTCACACCTCGTGTAACATTCAATAGACGAGAAAAAGTTGTGGTAAATGAGAATGTTCGTAAACTGACTTTAAAGAAAAAGAAAAACCAGAAACCGAGTCAAAAGTTGAAATACCATCTGCCTTTTAAAAAGGGTTTTAAACCGCAGGGAGTAGATATCTTCTCTTATTGCTGCACCTGTTGCCACTGCACCACACTTAGCATTGAGAAAAAGAACAAGAGCAAGAAAAGACCGAAATTTATAGATATCAAAAGAAAACGAATCAAAGCTCAACTTGTAACCCGAAACATATTTAAGAAAAGAAAGTCTAAAACCACTTTTGATAAGAATATTGGAGACCACTTCTCCGAACAAATTGAATGAGATATACCAAGTCCTAAGATGGATGAATTGCATCTCTTTTGGAGACAGCGAACTCGTACCAATCCACAACTACATCAGGAACTGTTCAAGCGTTACGTATGTCGTTCGATAAGTCAAGAACATTTGGGAACGGTCGATGCGTTGGCGGTTGAGCAAATACTTCAAGGCAAATCTAGAGACTGTGAAACTTTAGAGTATCGAGACACCCTGGGGTTCGTGAAGGCCTATCAGTATCTTCACGAACTGTGTCAGTGCGATGATGCTGGGTTGCTAGAAAACAATGTAATATTGGAAGTTCATAGGATCCTCATGGGTCATCGTAGTAATCTATGTACGGTTGGGAAGTACAGTACGAGAGATAGGGTGGTAGAGTTTGAAGGAAAGCTCCATTTTTATCCCAATCCCTGGGATATGGAAGAAACTATGCAGATGTTGATTGATGAGTATAACCACCGCTGGTTTACTGTAAACTACCTTCGGACTGTAGATAGTAGGAAAGCTTTAGAAGACTTAGTTCACCTGACTGCGTGGTTCGTCTACAAGTTCTTAGAATTACATCCCTTTGGAGATGGGAATGGTAGAATGGGTCGTCTCTTATACACCTACATCATGGAATCCTATGGGTTCCCTTTTCCTGTTTCGCCATTGTTATGTAGCAAGGATGAAAACGAGCATTATATCTGGTGTCAGATCCTATTGGACATCAGATGCACGGGGAATTTAGAGAAACTAGAACATTGCATGATTCTTTCCATGCTACAGTCCCATAACTCGATATTTTTTTAGCCACTCAAGAGTCTCATGACATAATCACATATTCGAATGCGTATTCTAGGATGAACTCCATAATTACGCAGAAAATAAACATGTTTCTTAGAGCTAAACCGTGACATTTCGGTAATCGGAACATTTTTTATGGTTTCGTGTATGCGATTGTCCTTCCCTCCACATATTGAGCACTGAAAGCTGGGACAAAACGGTAACCGGGACATTTTTGAATAAAAATTGTCCTTGTTATCACGATTTTAGAATAAAAGCCGGGACATTTTTAGTACTATTACAAGGACAAATCTCATAATCGGGACATTTTTGAATGAAAATTGTCCTTGTTATCACGATTTAAAACAAGATCAGGACATTTTTAGTACTATCACAAGGACATCGGGACATTTTGGAATCAAAATTGTCCTCGTTATTACTATTTTATAATAAAAGCCGGGACATTTTTAGTACTATCACAAGGACATCGGGACATTTTAAATAAAAATTGTCCTTGTTATCGCTATTTTATAATAAAACAGGGACATTTTTAGTACTATCACAAGAACATCGGGACATTTTTGAATAAAAATTGTCCTCGTTATTACTATTTTATAATAAAACAGGGACATTTTTAGTACTATCACAAGGACATCGGGACATTTTTGAATAAAAATTGTCCTCGTTATTACTATTTTATAATAAAACCGGGACATTTTTAGTACTATCACAAGAACATCGGGACATTTTTGAATAAAAATTGTCCTCGTTATTACTATTTTATAATAAAACAGGGACATTTTTAGTACTATCACAAGGACATCGGGACATTTTTGAATGAAAATTGTCCTTGTTATCGCTATTTTATAATAAAACCGGGACATTTTTAGTACTATTACAAGGACATCGGGACATTTTTGAATGAAAATTGTCCTTGTTATCGCTATTTTATAATAAAACCGGGACATTTTTAGTACTATTACAAGGACATCGGGACATTTTTGAATAAAAATTGTCCTTGTTATTACTATTTTATAATAAAACCGGGACATTTTTAGTACTATTACAAGGACATCGGGACATTTTTGAATAAAAATTGTCCTCGTTATTACTATTTTATAATAAAACCGGGACATTTTTAGTACTATTACAAGGACATCGGGACATTTTTGAATAAAAATTGTCCTCGTTATTACTATTTTATAATAAAACCGGGACATTTTTAGTACTATTACAAGGACATCGGGACATTTTTGAATAAAAATTGTCCTCGTTATTACTATTTTATAATAAAACCGGGACATTTTTAGTACTATTACAAGGACATCGGGACATTTTTGAATAAAAATTGTCCTCGTTATTACTATTTTATAATAAAACCGGGACATTTTTAGTACTATTACAAGGACATCGGGACATTTTTGAATGAAAATTGTCCTTGTTATCGCTATTTTATAATAAAACCGGGACATTTTTAGTACTATTACAAGGACATCGGGACATTTTTGAATAAAAATTGTCCTTGTTATCACGATTTTAGAATAAAAGCCGGGACAATTCGATGTTACCGGGACATTTTTATGTTTATAAAAATTGTCCTTTCGCTCATGATTCTGTTAGCTAGAAGTCATAATTCCGATCCCTTCTATTCATATTACTCGATCTATTTCATGGTTAGGTGAAAGCTCTTAGATTTGGATAAAGTTGGATCAATTGGATGAGTGGTTTTCTTAATTATACAGAAACCATTTCTTTTGTTCAAAACCACAAATGCTGACATTGAAAGAACAACATCATTGAATTTGTACATCGAGTTTGTTTAGTTATGGTAATAAAAAGATCTCATTGAAAGAAATCTTTATATGGCGTGTCTTAAATCAAAGTATGGAGGTATAAACTAATAGCAACAAAGTCATGTACTGAATCATAACTGTTCTACCCTACTCTAGCTGAGTATTACTCGGCCCGCCAAAAACCGGTGTGAACCGGTGATCTTGAAAACAAAACAAAAAGAATCAAAACCTCAGCAAGATTGAAGTGTCAACCTTGATCCTGATTTTTAATTCTTGTAAGAAGAATAAGGAGTTCCATGGAGATGAATACTTTGGTG
Source organism: Anthopleura sola (assembly GCA_023349425.1). Taxonomy (NCBI): domain Eukaryota; kingdom Metazoa; phylum Cnidaria; class Anthozoa; order Actiniaria; family Actiniidae; genus Anthopleura; species Anthopleura sola. The sequence continues at coordinate 18,543,291 of JALHLI010000001.1, forward strand.
TGTGTTATGAAACAAGTTCAAAATGTGATTAACAACAAATTGATTTATTTAAAGAAACAAGAGCTCAAAACCATCGCTGTGTTACTAACTAGGCTTTTAAAACAAATACGCAAACACGAAAATCCATAAACTATGGACAAAAAACTTTAGAAACTTGTTCAAAACGTGATCCATTTTGAAAATGAATTATTTTGGCGCTTGGATTCCTAATCATTATTCCAATATATTGTTTTTCTAGTTAGTAAAAAACCGTCTCTCCCTCGCTTGCTTAAACAATGTACAATGTGGGATTCACACAATGAACAATAAATCAGTATCTCAAAGATTAATGTGTACAATCGAATTACAAATACCACCTGCAGAATAGTGTCTTTCCATCCAGGCTAGTAACATAATTATGAATTTTAGCTTTTTGGAACCAAAAAGGACCTTATAGTGTAATGGTTAGCATCTCTGACTCCAGATCAGAAGTTATGGGTTCGAATCCCATTAAGGTCATCATATTTTATTCAAAATATGGGGAGTGAATAGGGGTATGATTCCAAGGCTAATCCCACATGATAAAGAAAAATATGAAACAAAGCAGCATCCTTACTCATGATGCATAATCGTTCAGTCTATATTATTTGGATAAACTCTAATATAGGGTTTTAATGAAGAGTAAAAGTATACATCTCATGATAGCTCAGTTGGTAGAGCGACAGACTGTAGTGTAAAAAACAGCCATCTGTTGGTCGTTGGTTCGATCCCGACTCGTGAGACTTATATATTTTATGATAGAGAAAAAACATCAAAATCCTTGATAGTACAGTGGTTAGTATACTTGCCTGTCGAGCAAGTGACCGGGGTTCGATTCCCCGTCAAGGAGTTTACAGTTTTGGATGATATAAATTTGTTTTACCAAAGATTAAATAAAAAGTCCGAATTCTTGATGTTTAATCAGTATTTGCATATCGAACGCGGCTGTCGCAGTGAGGCGAATCCGAGTAGCAATCAAGCAGATCAAAATATCACGCGAGAAGATATAGGAAAAAAAAATAACCATAGAAAAAGGTGACGTCGTCGGATCAAGAAAGATTGGACCCGGCCGGTGTTCGGTGGCTCTGGAGCGGATCCAAACACCTTGGCACCGGTGACCGGGGTTTGGATGATATAAAATAATTTTCATCCGGAGGATTCAAAATCCATGAGTCGGAAAAACAAAAATCCATGAGTCCGCACGAGTCCGGAACAATCCTAATGATCCAGTCGAACGCATCCGAGTGGATCCGGAATCTCCGAAATCGTAAATTATGACGTCATCCTCATGTTATGTTACAACCAACCTGAGTCTAAAAATAAACGTGATCTCAAGACATCCGAAGTTTACAGATAAAATAATTTTTATCCGATGGATTCAAAATCCATGAGTCGGAACAAAATCCATGAGTCCGGAACAAATCCTAATGATCCGGTCGAACGCATCCGAGTGGATCCGGAATCTCCGGAATCGAATCCATGGATCCACAATGGTGGATCCGCAAGGATCCGCAAGGATCCGCGCGCAGAACTCTCAATTCATATCTACTGTTACATATATTACATTTAATGCTGAGATTTTGAGACCGACACTAAGAACGGCTCCAAAGGAGACAAACAAATGTTAGGTAAATATGTTCGTGAACCATGACAAACGATGTCAAAATTTTAAGAACAGCAGAAATATTGGTGTGATGTTGGGGACGTTTTTTTCAAAATCAAACTTTACTGCAACATTCATTGAATATGAAAAAATCATATCAATAAAGATCCCCACATTGATGTTCGCAAAATTTGATTAAATATAGCGTTCAATGAAATGTTGGAACCGTTTGACAATAGCCGGGATGTCAGAGTAACATTCCATTGTCTTCAAACAATTGTTTCAAGCTGAGGCATTTGGGTGAACAATACAGTAACTGAATAAATGCATGGCACGACTGAAAGCAATTGTTTGAAGCAATTGTCAATGGCCAGTTTGGAAAAAAAGACTAAGTATGTCTTTATCTGCGTAACTACCCTTATAAAAAATTAATATTATTTTGAGTGTATACGTAACTCTGATATCTGCTACTAAAAAGAAACACAGCCTTCGTCTACTTCTTTGTTGTCATGTGGCAGTGGCTGGACGTCATCAGTTACCAGTTGCTAAGGGACCATTCATATTTGATGGGCCGGTGGTCGGTAGGGGCTGTTTGGATTCAGAAGGGGACTACCATTTGTTTCAATCAAAACTCATGAGCTTTATCCAATATTTTATATTTATACCGAAATATATTCTACAATTCTCTAAATCTACGTTTGTAAAGAGGGGCTGCCAAAAAAGGTGCTACTTTAAAATTTAAGAATGATTGTCATAGAATGATACCGAGCAGAAGTGACGGATCGGGGTCGGCCGATTTCCACCAAATGTTCAGCAGTGAAAGACTATCCGATGAGATGATGCACTGTGGTATTGAAAGTTTTATTGAGCATTTTCCTTTTTAGATAGACCACCCCCTGATCGGCTTTTGAGACACCACAATTTAAGGCCTAACTTCATCCCCTCAAAAACCAATATCGCCTATTCTCTTCAAGGTTTTTACATATTATTTTGAACATTTATCTTATGACCAAGACGTCTTGAGGTTTTATTGAACCAAATGAGATGAGGTTTGAAATGTTGATCCGGGCTTGAACTTTGCATATGAAGCCTGCTCAATTCACGATCTCAAAATTCATCAACTTTCGAATTCACGGAATTCAACAAATCTCAGCTATTTTTTAAATGAAGGACATTTTTTAAAAGCTCTATGTTTGGGCTTCAAGAAACTTCAAAATTCGTTTCTGGTTCTTAAATCAAACGAACGCGAGCAGCTTTCAAAGTTAGCAAAAATTGCATTCTGAATTTACATAATTGTCTTAAGTGTTTTATACTTCCGGTCGACTCGAGGTTGCGATACTGATCCCCGGCTTCACCTTTCATACGCTTAAAGCTTGTTTTCAAGAAAAATTGCAACTAGAACTACCATATTTTGTGAAAATTAAAATTGTCTAACAAAGAAATTCTAAATAATACGGCGCTGCGAATATTACGAAGGCAGTTTATCTAAAGCTAATTTAAATAAATTTAAACTCAATGGTTCCAAGTCTCTTGATTTTATAAAACACATTTAAAAAGTGGAAAATGCAGAGATGATGCAGAAAAAGAAGCAAAAGAGCATCAATATTCATGTGTCTTCTCGTGTGCAACCGTTAAAAAAGAAAAGATCAAGTCTAGGGAATGACATGTGTTCTGAAATGAGAAAACATTAAGCCCAAGCCAAAGAGGTCTGTTGAAAAAATCAAATTATAGTAGCATTCTGAAAGCAGTCAGTGCCTATTCAAAATTGTCCAATCGGTGTTTTTCTATATTTTTGATCACAAATTATAATTACACGCTTAAAACTTTACCTGTGAAACTCATAGAAAACTGAATTAATAATTATATCAAGTAAAAAAATAACAATGACAAGAATAATAATATTAGCACAAATAACGAAAGTACTCAATATATTTATAATTGTTATTTTATCTTGATAGTTTGAAGATAAGAAAAACAATGCTGCCCCACGTGATCATCACGTTGTTATCATGCGTCACCCACGTGATCAGTCAGTTCCAATGTCCAGGCACCTGCTATTCGGGATCCTTCCCAAAGAAAAACCAAGTCATGAAGGGAAAACGTCTCAGAGGATACTCCTACAAGAACATTACCACTGATGTTCCACGAACGTGCTTCTCGTCTTGTGTCAATGACTGTCGTTGTAAGGCGTTCCAGATGAAAGATGTCAGGTGTGAGTTGCTGGATGAGGACAAGACTTCCAAGGCAGCAGACTTTGTAAATGAGACAAGATACGTGTACTATGATCTACAGCAGACATTCTATAAAGGGGTAAGTTTTGATGCTCTTGTTGTTACACATGATCGTTGCGTGAAGATTTCTGAAATCAATTTTCAACTTCTTACTTAAGAAATCTCACATGGTTCATTCTGCGAGTGTATGCTATAATGGTTGCTGCAGAACTCAGTCTTGTATGAACGGAGGAACCTGTGTAGAACACTGTGAGAAGCCAAAAGTCAAGTTCAGCTGCAAGTGTCCTAATACCACCTATGGAAAATTCTGTGAGAGCCGGAAAATTGAGTCTTGTATTGATGTGTTGAAAGGAGCTGCACCAGGTACCATGCCAGCAAATGGTACCTACATTATCACCCGTAGTGATACCAAGACCACTGTGCCCGTCTATTGTGCTTTTGAAAGTCCAAACCAGGCCTGGACTCTCATCGAGTCTTTCTCTCTTCAAAATAACCATATATTCAAAAGCAAAGCCTTCCATCAGAATCACATGAGGAACCAGAAATCCCATAACTGGAACGACTATCGTTTGTCGCTAAGCAACATGCAGTACATCCAAATCAAGGCCACCATGTTCAGAGCTACGTGTGAGTACCCAAACAGAGATTCTCTTACTCCTGACTTTCTGCTTGGATACAAGAAAGACTTTGACATCATCAATAGCGGGAATCGAAAGAAATACTGTGTCAAATTCTCTTACATGAACCTCAAAGGATATGAGTACCAATGGCAAGAAGCACCAATATGGCACTTTAATGGAGAACATTTACACATGGATTACTCGTATGGTTTCTGTGGATTCACGCCACCTGCTGAATCATACATTAAAAACGAGGATGTCTTTGGATTGTATGGTACTATAAATACAGCATCCAAATGCACTGCAACACAACAGTCTACCACACAGTGGTGGTTAGGAGAACAGCAATAGGGTCACCACGTACACAGCACATCAACTGACCTTGGGTTATGTAAGTTTGAATGGAAAACTAGGGTTACAATGTACATAGTTATGTGTGAGTACCCAAACAGAGATTCTCTTACTCCTGACTTTCTGCTTGGATATAAGAAAGACTTTGACATCATCAATAGCGGGAAGCGATATATGGAGACACTGTGTCAAATTGCTTTACATGTTTTTTTTATGTATTTGTTCCTATTGTAACGAGTCACGCTATCGCCTCTGTATCTGTTAGTCATCTGTCATCGTACATTTGGACGCTCCCAAATTACGTCTCAACCTCGTATGATTATTTACGTCTTTATTTACTACGCATTTTGGGTGTAAACTCACGTATATTCCACGCAAGTTATTTCACAATTATTCCGCAATAAACTATGTAATCACTTTCTAGAATTAGCTTGGAACTAGTATAAATATAAGACATTCATGCTTGTAAAGTTCAGTTCAGAGTTGAGGTCAAACTCGCTTACTCTAATAAAGTCTCAAAGCACCGATCAAGTCGTGCTAGTGTTTCTCTATACTTCAGTACAGAACCCTCATTCGTTACACTATTTAGCAAAAACTAGATGCACACCACCTCGTTATTGATCGCAATTATGCATGGTTCATGTGATTTCAAGGTGCCAAACGTAGTATACCAGGAAGATAACTTTGGTTACTATGGTAACACTAACCCAGTATCCCAAGGCACTGTATAGCACAACAGTCTACCACCAATGGTGGTTAGGAGAACAGCAATAGTATCACCACACAGCACATCAGCTGACCATGGGATATGAAAGATTTAATGGATTAAGTTATAATTAAAGTAGTTCTGGACCTATGAGAGCGCATGCTCTATCTCAGGATCGCTGATTATAAAATGCTGGCTCAACCTTTCTAACAGCTTGTTTATGACTTCTGTTTGCAAAAGTTTATATGTTCGACAAATGGAAATAGGATTTGATTTAAACTTCGAAGATATATAACCGTTCTAGTTGATTTGGTTTGCTTGGTTTTTTTCCGTTGGTAAGTTTGTTTATCCTATTAACCAATCAGAGCTCGTTGCTGTGTTTTTATCAAGAGACAATGAAATTTTAAATATTTTTAGGGTGCAACATTGCGTGCCCAGAGCCTACGATCTTTCGTTAGAAAGTTGAGAAGGCACCGGGTATGAGAATGACGATTTGGCTAATGAGTGGGATCTGAGAACGAATGTCCCTCTTTCATGATGACAATGAATCTGAAATGTGAAAATTACTACATTTTCCCATCAAATACGATGGAGTTTTTATTCCATATTATGAAAACAATTTACAGGACAAACTCAAATGTAAAATAAAAATAGGGGGTCACCGTGCTAATAAACGAGATTTAGCGTCAAGAATCTTCAAATTCTGAGTAAAAATCACCGTTCTTTTCCGCGCAGGTCTGGGTTCTAGTATCTCAACGACCGCTTAAAACGTATTTGCAAGTCATTTCGTTCATCAATCAAGTTTCTAGGATCTATTCCAATCGAATTCAGGGTTTTCAGAGTTTGAGTTCCTTTTTCTAAATTGAGTTTTGGTGAAGAACCATTTTTTTTGCAAAACGCTGATAACTGACAATAATATTTTCTAAGTGTTCTGTGGAAATGGAAATGGAGCTAATATAAATCTAAGAAATCTTTAGGTCGATTGTGGAGGTGGTTCAGTAAGAATTTATATAATATTAGGTTGAAACATAAAAAAAACTTAGATCAAAAACAATATGCACGAATTGATGCGCAATAGCAATGATCCTGAATTACCTTAAAGTCCCCGACACACGGTGCAACATTGCGTGCAACATTGCATGGAGCATCACACTAAAACATAAAAATTTGAACGTCCTGGTCTGTGTTGTTATTTTTATGTAATTTGTATTATCCTTGTAAATTAAGCGGAAAAATCGAGAATTTCCCTGTTTTGGCTGCTGATGAAATAGTACTGTAATCATAATGTTGCAAGAAATGTTGCAAGGAATGCTGCACCGTGTATCTGAGCCTAAGTTCACTCACTGAAGCCACAGGGAGCCCACAGCCACTGGTATCATTGCTTAAAATAAAATCTATCATGCGTAAAAGCAAGGTCATTATATTCTACGCTAGGAACGTTAGCAGCTGATAATTTATTCAGACTTGAAACTCGTGCGGGAGCTAGCACGTGCATTTACGCATGATAGATTTTATCTAATCACTGATTCTACCAGTGGCTGTGGGCTCCCTGTGCTGAAGCTAACGACTAACACTACATTTGGGCTACCTGTGATTTGGGCTACCTGTGATTGGGCTACCTGTGGTGATAGTCCAGTTGTAATGGCGGCCAGCACGAGTGGTTTGTCTTGGTTTGACTTTCTCTTCACTGACCAAACTGACTTATTAAAGAACCATCTGAATGACCCCTCAGCCGGTAAGATGTAGCAAGATAGTCATTATAAGACGCATATTATTCACATTCTCAAGACAGTGCACAGTATTTCTGCTCAAAATTGGAAAAGAAGACCAGTTGCTTGTTCATTGATTTGAGCCAAAAATGATGAGCTTAGGGCTTATTTGTACAGTTTCTGTCAACAATGTTAAAAGAATACTGAATTATTTAACAACTGGTTTCTTTTCCTAGATAAATATGTAAAAACTCTAGTTAAGCTTAAGCTTAATAAAGGCATGGCATTCGAAAATATGTAGGACCTAATGATGATAATAATAAGCAATTATTGGACGAGGTTGAGCAAAATATCGTGATTTGTTAGTGGCGAGTAAAGCAATTATTTGCCGATGCCGAAGGCAGAAGCAAATAATTGCTTGCAAGACACTAACAAATCTCGATATTTTTACGATAACTGAGTTCAATAATTGTTTTATCATTGAAATTATTTTTCTAATCTTTGAGGGGCAGTGCGAGTCAAACAATAACAAAGAAGTCAGTTCATTTTTTCAAGGAAGCGAGCCATTCAAATGCAGCATTACTATGCATGAGCAGACCGTTATTTGCAACAAAATGGCTTTGTACCATAATGCTCATTCATGAGCAGACCATTATTTGAAGGCAGTTATTTGCAGTTCTCTCGGCCAATCAAAATGACGGAAAAAAATAATTTGAATGCTAATATGCTTTATTGATAGAACGTTGTTTCCTAATAAACATATTTTCTGTGTTCTATTGGATGCACTATAATGTATTTTTGAGTCCAACTTTTGTTTGCCTATACTGTAGGATGCAGGATTGCATGTCTGGTATGACTTAGTCCCTGCCTTTCTTAGCTTTCAAGCCACTTATCTGCTAAAAGAGAGTTTCCTTGGCGAATCTATCTCTAGAAAGACATGGTTTTGGAACTCAAATTCACAAATTATTTGACTGAACAGTGAGCAGACTTTAAGCTTGCAGTCACCTGCCATCTCACACACTGTGTCACACAACAAAAGGAAAGCCAAGGCTTTAATAATTTTTTATTAAAAACTAAAATAAAAAAGTAACAGTCTAAGCACTACATTTGCAATAATTAATTTGTTTGTATCTGTCTAGAAATACCTAGAAATAGAATTACATCGAAACATAGTACCAGTATACTTACTTCTCTTTATTATTAGATCCATCTGCATCACAGCTGATTGTTCAGTTTCTAGAGCGTTCAGGCATAACCGCACCACAACAGGTAATGGACTGCATTCATAATATGATTTATTAAATGGCAAGGTAATTTCTTGCGCTATGATTGGTCAATTTGCTGTCCATCACTTACGGTACGGACCGAAAATCAAAATTGTCTCTACTAGCTTTGCCTATTATAATAAATACGTTATGGATCCTCGTTTTCCCCCTTTTTTATGGCCCGCTCGCTGCAGGCTTAAGCCATAAGGCAGTGGAAAAAACTTGGTCCATAACTTGAAGTACGGACCTCAAACTTGGTTAATAAGAGCTATATAGATCTACTTTATTAATTGACCTTGGAGCTTGTCTGAGGCTGCTTAGGCTTGTTTCAAAATACCTTCCAGGAGTGGATCCAGGATTTTACAAAGGGAGTGGATAATGTTATTCAAAGCTACTTCAAGATATCTATTCTTTAAAATATTCATATTTTTGATTTTTAACACCACTAAAGAGGGGGATGGATATTCGCCCAATCCAGGTACCCCCTGTATCTGCCCCTGCATCCTAATATGCTGAGAATATAAGAAAAAATAGTAATCAAATGCTCCCTATATGGCGAACTCGTGGATATGACTTAATGGTATAGAAGTAATGTTTATGGTTGCCAATTAAAAATAACTTCTAATTAGAACAATTTCACTCTTTTAAATACGATGACACAACTTTTTCGGAGTTGAACGTTTGCTTTGATTTCAGAATACTTTGATTTGACTGAAGATTTTTCTTCAAGATTCCATCAGAAATGTCATTCAATTTGGTGTTTTTTTCAATTTTACAACTTTCTTTGCCCATCATTGATTACTTTCTTGAAGTAATCATTATGTAAATCCAACTCTTCAGTGTGAAGGTTTTTTGCACTTTGAGAAATATCTTGAAAGTCAGTACCATGTTTCATGAATACTGTACTTAAAATATGATCTTCATATTGAAATTTTTTTTTCTTTTATAATTACACAGCCAACATCTGATGCTGCTCCATCAGTTGAAAATAAGCGTGGGAAACGTCTGAAGGAGCTAGCACTACAGGTTGGATTCCACTTGAAATGGAACCTTGAAGCCTTTGAAGAAAGGTAATGACTTCATATTGATTCACTCATCCACTTACTTATGCATTCATCCAACCGTCCATCCTATCCTGCCATCCCATCCCATCCCATCCCATCCCAGTCAATGGGTGGCATGCATTTCTGTATCTTACTGACATTGTAATTCAAACTTGTGGCTGCTGGTAAATATTTTAAAAAGTGTGAAAATACAGTAGGTCTGGAGATTTGTTGTTCCCTTGTGTGCCAAAAGAGAGTTTACTCCCTCAACAGGGCAGGGTTTACTCCCTCAACAACCGATTTGGGCACTTGCATGTGAACTGCAAATAATTAATGAAGTGTACTGTACATGTAGGGAGAGCTTGGCTATAGTTTTAATTTTTATTATCATTACCAATATCACTGTCGCTATCTGGTAAAAGTATTTTTTTTAATTGTAGCATTTAATTATTTTTTTGTTGTATCTATTTTCTCAATGATACATTCATTCTGTAATCTATCCACTAATTCCTTCATTCCATCCATCCTTCCTTCCTTTATTCAAAGACACCCTTGTCCATTCATTTTCAAGAAGCACATTTAAGTGCACATTTACCTTTTTTTTTCTATGCCTTCAATACTGATTCTACATGAATTGGTTGTCCATGGTAAAATATTTCTTGATTTGAGTGATGCGTCTTTAAGAGATGAAGGTTTATACCTCCAAGATCTTAATGACTTTGACAATGTCTAGTAAGACTTCATTAAATATGCAAAATTGATCTGGTTCACACAAACAGTATTTAAAAAGCATCCTTATTTCACTGGTTGACATAAAAAATACTTTAATTTTTTTTTTGTAATTCTTAAAATGGCCAGTGTTTAGTATTACTAGTTCCAATAAATACTGTACATTATTTAAAATGCCTTTTTAGTAGACGTCACAGTCATTAACATGTATCGTAAGTATAATCCTTGCTATTATCTTAAATACTCATCACTCAACTGAAGAAATATTTTGCCATTCGACCATAAATTCACTTCATGTAGAATCAGTATTGAAGGCATTGAAAAAAGGTTATGTGCTCTTAAAAATGATGAGTCATATGAATATCAGACTAGTATGTTTTTTTTTTCTAGTTTATCTCTGCACTGGCAAAACTTGTTTTTTAATGAACTATTAAAGCTTCAAACACCATCATTCCAAAATGTAAGTAGCAGTATAATTGCAATTCATGTGAAAAAGATTGGAACTCATCATGTTCATGGCTGATTATGTAAATTGTATTATCCGTTAGTGGTTATTGAAGAACCAATGTGCATGAGCTCAAATTTTTAGTACAAAGCATGATGGGAAAGTGAGTCCTTACCTTTTTTGGCTCCTTTAATATTTCATCAGACCATTTTGGAAATGAAAGTATTTCAAGAGTCTGACGAAAATAACAGTAATTGTTTTTTCTTATAGTTCCTTTGATTTACCTGTTCCATTTTTCACGTGATGTCCATTAGTGACATTAGCACAATCCCAGTCAGACAAAAATACATATTTAAATATAACTTAAACACAAATAGTGCATACATGTACACATCCAGTCATGCAAATACATGCCTGTTGCATGCCAACTGCCTTATGCATGTGGGTGAGATCTAGAGGACCACATATATAAACATCATGTGCAACTGGCATGCAGATGGGAGAGATCATGCCAAAGGCCCAAGCTGTAGTGTACAATGTTTTTCATGTAAAATATAATCCACCGAGTGGCTCTTCCTCCACTGCATTCCAATTGGAATTTAGAAGTTGATTTTTGAGGAGGGATGAAAAACTGGAGAACCCGGAAAAACCCTTGAAGCACAGGAGAGAACCAACAAACAACTCTACTCGCATACGACGCCAAGCCCAGCGGGGCTTGAACTTGGGTCGCCTTTGTGAGAGGCGTGTCATCCATACCCTGGAAATATTCTGATGTTGAATGTCTTAAATTTTATTCATTAAAACCAGGTTAAGAATGGACTGGTATCACTCAAGGAACTGGATGAAAAATCTGCCATGGCTCTTATTATATATTGTCGCTGGTAAGTATGTGCAGCATGTTTAAATCATCAAATAGAGAATACCTCTGTGAGAATTCATAAAACAAGTAGCTGAACTTATGTTATTTATATATTAGTCGGAGGCTCTACCACTGAGCTACAGGAGATATGTTGGGTATATTGTGAGTCTCTTGTAGCTGAGTGGCAGAGCGTCCGATTAGTATACAGAGGGTTGTGGTTTCAATTCCTATCTGGGGCTAAGAATTATTTTTTCTGAGTCCATTTCACAGTATCGTACGATCATATACAGATTTCATTCCATCATGTTTGTAGTTTAGATGTTAGTTAACAGCGATATATGTCGAATATATGATAATTATTATTCTAAAGTTAGTCGTTAGTTAACTGCAAAATATCTCTCAGAATAATGTATCAAAGCGGGTATCTTGTGGCAAATCTCGTGATAAATCTATGTAAACTGTATTTAATATGATCGAAAATGTTTGATCTGAATTGTCACAGTCATGTGAAAACAATTGTTTTCTTTACAGCTGTGAGACCTTAAGGCTGGTTGCAGGCTCTCCTCAGCTTTCCTCAGCTCTCCTTCCTTCCCTCCCTTCCCCTCCCCCACCCATGACGAAGAGCCACTTTGCAGGCTAGTGCTCTTAGATTCTTCAGCAGTGGAGAGGAAGGTGTTCAAACAGAAACAATTTTTATCTGCACCAAAGACTTTCTATTCATCCTATTACTTTTGTTTCTTTACAGGGTGATAAGGACACTAGCACAGCATTTTTTGCCAAACATTGGAAAGCCAAAAACTAAGTACATATTTTAGATAAATTTCTCTAATTACTTTGTTCAACCAGATGCAATTTCAGACCATGTGTCATTCCCTTGAGAATAAGATGCTCTGTTTCAGTTGTATCCATATTTGATGAAAATTACTCAATGAGATGACATTCCCCCCCCCCCCCCCCCCCCCCCATTACTTTTCCACATGTTTAATTTGTTGTTTAGCAACCGGTATCCCAGGATACCGGACTGCAGTCAGAGATAGAAAATACCACCCCCTCCAACAGCCAGTCAGAATGCACGATCCGAACTGGAAAAAATAATTTTTTTGTTTTTTTCTTTCTATTAGCATGTTGGAGGCTGCAGAAAATGAAAACATACTGAAAAACGTAAGTCTTTAAATTAGTCTTATAATTTGTTGTTAGTGACAAGGGTGGTATAACAGAGCCTTCATACTCCTATGAAATATATTCTATATGGAGGATGAATGGAAATATATTTCATCCCACAAAAACTGAAAATACAACCAATCAAAATGCAGGAAAGCCAACTGAATCGGATATTCAGTATTAGAATAAAACCTACTATTCTCACTGCATAATTAATTAGCACGGAGCTGTATAAATTAACTCCACACACATGCCTTATTGCATAACGTCGTTCGGAGCGTCGCGAGAAGTTGAGTTTTGCCCCACCCCCCTCCCCTGGTGGCGGTGCTTTTCAGGTTCCTCTTCTCGCTGTTTACCTCATATCACAACAGTCGCAGATCTCACCCATAACTTAACTTACTGCGACGTGATAATGAGTATGCAGTGAGGATATATAACTAATGGCCTATCACCAATCGAGCCCTGTGATTGGCTGAGCTACTAGGGGTCTATTAGTGATAGACCTCTAGTAGCGAAAACCGCCGGTTTTGAAAACCAAAAAAATATATATATTTAAAGCAAAATCCAAAACTTTTTGCATCTTTTTATTGGACCGATTGGTAGGTTTTTACTAAAACAATTAGACCTCTCGCCCTCATGGCCTAGACCATTCGGACTCGAGGACTTATTGTTAAGTATTCCACTGATTCTTCCCTTCAGCCACTAATGCGATCACCTCAGTACTGTTATAGTAACCTCCATTCGTTCTAATGTTGTGTTCTAGCTTAAAGAACAACTCTCCACATCCATTTCCATCCTCGAGGATACTCTGAACCTTACTAAAGACCTTGAGCTGCCTTGTCCATTACACCAGAACACTGCTGCAACAGAAACAACTGCCAATGAAGCAGACGCTGATGGGAAGGACAATGGGTTAAAGAAAGACAGACTGGATCAAGTAGAAACAGTGAAAATAGCAGACATCAAGGCACAGGTAGATTTTAAAATGTTTTCATATAAGTGAGAAACTATGGCTGCTTTACATTTGTTCAGAAAAACCAGTTGATGAAACCGAGACAAGAGCGGTTCTAATGGAACAGTTCAAACCCACTATACACCTGATGGTCCGCCATCTTGAAAGTTTTCGTCATAAATGCGCGAATTAGAGAACTGAGTCTGAGAAATTCCGAGAAGATCTCAAACGGATCAGAAAATTCCAGTTGGTTCGTACCAACCGGAATGGCTGAAACAAGCTTGAACTTTGTTCCACTTTTTTCGGTTGGAAATTCCGAAAAAGTGACAGTTCCATTTGTATTCCAACCGGTTTTTCTGGACAAATGTAAAGCACCCTATGTCAGTAGCATATATGTACAGCCGTACAGAAACTATACTGACAAAGGATGAGGAAGGTGACCAATGACTTGATAGAATGATGCATTTTCAGTTTGTTTCAGTTTTTGATTTTGTTTTAGGTCGGTTGGAAACTGTTCTCTTGTAAAAAAAAATAATTTAAAGTTCTGTAATGCAGTTTCAGTGTAAAAATTACAATGCAATCAAATGTTTTCACATCTGACTATAACACATACTAAGATCCTAGGACAAATATGGTGAAAATTAGAACACACATCAAAACACGTACAACCCATGTACATTCAGCTTTAATACAGTGACAACACAAAGAAAGCAACAACAAACAAAAAAAGGGGAAAACTAGGGGAGGGGGGGGGGGGAACAAACACTCTCCAATAGACTATTTTCGAGATGCGCGAGCGCTTTCAAAAATATCGCAGGTGCAGACATGGTCTCGAGGCATTTTCGGGCAGAGTCAATAGTGTGCGTGATCTTGCCCGAAAATGTCTCTTTTTTATATCTCCGCTGATTTCTCCGCTTGAGATATTTTTGAAGGCGCACGCGCATCTCGAAAATTGTCTATTGAAGGCAGCAACACAGCACATATGCATGGTACACTGTTTTAGTCAGTAAAACAAATATGTGGAATGGGTGGACGATGGACAGAACTGATGTGTTATTGAAGAGTTCCTCATTAAGTAGAATGTATCAAAAGTTATTAAATATTTTATGTAAAACATCAGTTGCTTTCATTTCAGGTTTCGTTTGATCTGGGCACTTTATATTTTTACCAAGAAAAATTCGAGAAAGCTGCCAAACTTTTCCAGCACTGCAAGGAAGCTAGGGTAGGCATTTTTACATTTAAAAATGTTCAGGGTACCTCAATGTTTCTCTTTTGCAAAGCATACGCAATATAGCTTTGCACTAAATGTATTTTTAATATACAGCTATTTCAAAAAAAACGCGAATACTGAATACTGCATACTGAATAGTACATTCCAAGACCTAAGGGCATTGTGGGTCTCATTAATTTGAAATAAAAAGTAAATATACAGCGATTTGCTCTCAATATGTAGCTAGTATATTGTTTCAGATGGAATATACTAAAAATAAAAAAGTAATTATTTATTTTACTTCAGACAATATTACATGACCCAAAATGTATTTAGGTCTTGGAATGCACTATTCTGTATGCGGTATTCTGTATTAAAAGTTTTTTGAAATAGCTGTATCTGTCATTAATAATTTCTTACATTTAACAAATAGAAAACGTTTGGCGTGTTTACATAGCCTGATATAAACACGAGGGAAGTTTGGGAGAAGTCGAGAGCTGTTGTGTAAAACTGAGCCGCAGGCGAGGTTTACACAGAGCTCAAGACTTCTCCCAAACTTTCCCGAGTGCTTATATCAGGCTATGTAAACACGGCATAACGTTTCCTATTTGTTTTATAAAATATTGACGAAACTTGCCGTGTTTACATAGCCTCATGTAAACACGGCTATCAGCCAATCAGAGCGCGCGTTATATCTGAACTATTTTATAAACATTGTGTGTAGTGTCATGTCATCTTGTCTCATATTGTGGTGTGCCATCTCGTTCTTGTTGTGTCACATCAAACAAAACTGTATGATAATGAAAGAGCGGCCATATTGGCATTCGGTCAATAGTTTTAAGTGATAGATAAAACATGAGCGGGAGACCTTTATGGGGATTTAAAATGGCGAGCCGCAGGCGAGCCTTTTTAGTACCATAAAGGTCGGACGCGAATGTTTTATCTCACTTATCAAAGGTTTAGGATAGTTAGGTCATGTGTTACTTAATTTAATTCAAGATAAAAACACTTTTGGCCGAGAAAATCTTAGTTAAAGTTGTTTGCAAATCAGGACGAAACTCTTGCCGATTTAAAAACTCGGTCATGGTTGTGATTTTCTATTGTGTTTGGCCTTATGAATATTAATGAATTTGATAACAGTATTATTTATAGGATATATTATGCTATTGATTCCCTAGTGTTCCAGGTCATCATGTTATACAGTCCAGGAGGATATGTTACATGGCTACTACATGTCTTGTTGTGGTTTGTTAGACAATACAACGGATGCCATGGACATGTCTGAAGAGAGAGAACACAAAACATCTTTGCTGGAACAAGTGCAACACTATAAATCTTCATCTCCTAAGGTGAGTTATCAAAGGTTTCTGTAACAGAATGGGGGATTCAATAGACCATTTCCAAGTCTCACTAGTACGTCACGAAAACGAGGCTCCATGCAATTATATTGCCATCTCGGCTGACGAAATTTAAGGGATGAACAAATTATGGCATACTGCAGCTCAATTTGTTTTTATGGAGATTATTCATTTCTTTAACTACCAAAACTCTAGCCCAAAATGTTGGCAAAGGATTGCTTTCGAAATAAGGTAACATAAAAAAATCTCAAGCCAACTCGATGAGGGATTTTTTTTCTTCTTCAAATTCTGCTCAGTTTATACCTTCCACTGATTTTAATTTATGAGGCTAAAGTTTTGCTTGTTTGTTTGCCTGACCATTTAGGACGTCAAAACATACAAGAATACCTGAACGTGTTGCTATCTGTTGTCTTTGTTTAGATGTTTGCTATATTTTCCGACCGACCTACACGTAGTGCTGGTCATATATTTTTTTCCTAGCTGAAGACTAAGATTTCTTCCAAGAAATTCGACCCATCCAATTAATGTATTATTTCATGTTCAGTTCAGTTTTACGACTATGTATCTACCCTGCGAGCAGAGGTTCTTTTCTACCCCACTACTGAGGAGCTTCCTTGCAGGGTGGAAAAGAACCTTTGCTCCCAGGAAAAGTAATTGTGAGGAACCATCTGAGTCAGGGTTCCCACGGTCAGGGAAAAGTCAGTGAATTCTGACATTTCAAGGTCAGGGAATTTTCAGGGAATTTTGATTTTGGTCAGGGAATTTTTGCAATTTACCCAAAAGTCAGTGAAAAGTCAGGGAATTTCTGTTAGTCTTCAAAAACAATTTAAATTTGGAATTTTCAGTTGGGCTTCTTGGGTCGAACAACTATTTTTCATAAAATTAGTGCACTTATTGTGGTCAGTGAAAAAGGGTCTTTGGTCAGGGAAAAGTCAGGGAATTTTATTTTTCCATATGAGTGGGAACCCTGTGAGTATCCACGAGTTCTCCATAGGGCGCATTTGATTTAATTATATCGTAATATTATAATTTATAGCGTAACTAAGATGTTCCTTTCTTTACTTCAAGGACCTCATGCAGATTCTCATTACTGATAACATAGAACAACAACTTCCCATGGACTACAGAAAATGGCTGGAAACAGATGTACAAGGCTTTACAACAGAACATCTTGTCAGCCCGTCATGGCAGATCGAAGCCTGTAATATTATAAGGCTAGTTCTAGAGGGTCAACTGACTGACTCTGGTTTTTGGAGCGGCCTAAAGACAAGCAGCAAGGACCACCTTGAGTGCATCTTGTCAGTAAGTGTTATTCATGTGACATCATAGCCACCGTCATTGTTGACCTTAACGTTTTACATGGGTAGTTCCTTTATTTGGTTATCTAGTGTCAAAGCTACATAAATGAGAGAAGAGCTGAAAGAAGGGTGTGAGATCTTGATTTCTTTTTGGTATAATGTATTTTTTCCCCCTTCAACATCAGTTATGTGTGCAGACATGGCAAAAAGAATCCAATATATCCAAGCAATCTATGGACAAAGATTCAAGATTTCAGATTTTGAGGTCATTTGTTTGGTAAGTAAAGGAAATCTGGGTCCAGTTATTGAAAGCCTGATTGCCGGGATTGCCGGTGATTTCCTTGTTTGGTTGCCAAGACAACAGCCTTCTTTGAGTGAGCATGAATCATTGGTTCCAAAATCGAATGTGAACTTTGAAAGCTTGGACACGAGCTTCCTCCCTCTATGTTCTCTCCTGTACTATTCAAGAGTCTTTCAGCAGGATCTCTCTTTTTACACCTTAGAACCTTAGAATGCCTCATTTGTTTTTTGTTTGTTTTTTTGTTGAGGAGCAGGAAGTGGTAATATTGTTCAGTCTCCCAAGACAAGACTTGTGTTTTCAACATCAAATCGAATTGAAATTTAAAAGTTGATTTTGCAGAGGGAGGAAAACTGGAGACCCAGGAGAAAAACCCTTGAAACAAGTAATTCTAATCCCTGATCTTAGTAACTATGTCCTGATTTATTAACACTTTATTCACAGTTTGTTATGTAGCTGTTTTGAAGATGGATTCAAAGTAGCACAAAACCATGGAGCTAAAATTTTTCTTGGTGATTTTAAGGTAACCATCAATTTGAGCGCATGGGCAGGGCTGAAAAACGTGTGCGCATGCGCGAAATTGTCAATGAAAACAAACATGGCCGCTTGAAAACTTCGTATCAAACACTCAAATTGGTGGAGGTTTTTAGGGAAAAGCGTTTTAGTACAAACATTAGAAAAGTTCTACATACCGTAAAAACAAACTTTAGCCATTTGTTAATAGATTAAAATGTGATTTTTTCTTAATATTCAAGAAATGGGCTTATCTTTTGGACTTTCGTATTGTAGCTGACTTTGAGATTTTTCGAAACCTAAGGCATTTTTTTATAGCAAGCAGATGAGCCCACGATTTTACCCAAAACCGCTGGCTCGTTTTTCAGCCCTGCTGAGCCCATGCGCATTTGAAAAATTACCATTATAACAGCCTTCAAAATTTTATCAAGGAACCAACCATGAACTATTTCAACTTCATAGAGGGCAAAACCAGCAAATATTACATGCACGATACTCTATAAATTTTGATTCAAAAAAAAATTTTCATTGGATTTTTTTGATAACAGGCAGTTTTGACGGTACAGTATATCGTATGATTTTGTGGACTTGGGAAGCACTGCAAAATCGTTAAATTAAAATCTAAATGATAATTTTCTTAAAGTGCACCTAACCCGGCCCTGCTATAATAATTTTTGTATGGAATATGGAGTGAGTATTTCGATGGTAAAATATTTCTTGATTTTTAGGAGTTTTGTTAGGTGCAAACAAGTTAGGGGTACTTTACTTGACATACTTTTCATAATTATTTGAAACAGGCTGATAATAACCAATTCAAGAAGAAGATGGAAGCAAATGCAGTGAAGTATAGTTCAACCAGTATCTACCCAGACTCCACAAGCGGTATGTCATGAATTTGTGTAGAAAACGTTGTCCCCTAATTAAAATTTTATATTATTTTTTGGGTTGCCTGTGCTTTAGGTTGATTGTGGAGGTAGTTTCGAACTTACATAATATTAGGATGAAAAAAAACTATAATAAACAAGTGTTCAAAAACAAGATGCGCGAAACGGATGCGCAGTAGCAAGGGTCCCAAACTACCTTAATTATGTGAAAAGATGATTATTTACTAAATTAGAACGTAGGGCTGTGTTGATCACAAGATTAATTACTTTTGGAACTGCTTGATACAGATGACAAGGATCTAAAGTGTGGCTACCTACTGCGAAATCTCCGGTTGAGTTTTGACCCACAAGATATCAACAGTATTGTCGAGGAATTACACGAGATGCAGCCATCAAGAAGGTTTCACTTAGAGGTAAAGAACACCTGCAAAGATTGACCTTTTAAAGATTGTCCTTAAACTGATGCCGGGAGATATGAATTTTTGAAACTAGTGAGAATTTTTGTGGAATGCAACAAATACGTTCATATCATTCAAATTATTTTTCCTTCATTTTAATTGGCCAAAAGAACAGCAAATAACTGCCTACAAATAACGGTCTGCTCATGCGCATTACGATGCAAAGCCATTTTGCTTCAAATAACGGTCTGCTCATGCGCAGTAACGTTGCATTTGACAATGGCTCGCTTCCTTGAAAAAATGAACTGACTTCTTTGTTATTGTTTGACTCGTGTGTACTGCCCCTCAAAGATTAGAAAAAATAATTTGAATTGATAAAACAATTATTGAACTCGGTTATCGTAAAATATTGAGATTTGTCAGTGTCTTGCAAGCAGTTGTTTGCCTCTGCTTTCGGCACCGGCAAATAATTGCTTGCTCGCCACTAACAAATCACGATATTTTGCTCAACCTCGTCCAATAATTGCTTATTGTTATATAGCTAATCATTTTGACTATATAACGAGCATTCTCATTGGTTGATAGATGCTCACGTGATACAAGTTAAATCTAACTGTATCCCGACCGGGATACAAGTGCCCAGCGCACGGAATAAAAATTCAAATTATCTAAATTGACTTGTCTAAAATGATTAGCTATATAACAAAACGCTTAATGACTGATCCCTCGGGAAACCAGTTAGTTTTGTTTCCCTCGAATCTCAATGTTTCCCTCGGCGGACCTCGGGAAACATTGAGATTCTCGGGAAACAAAACTAACTGTTTCCCTCGGGACCAGTCATTAAGTGTATATTATTTGCAAAAATGCTTAGTTTTAAAAATTTATATCTTCGTCAGTTTAAAGGCAATCTTTTTGAAACTTTGTAATTTTACTACATGTATAATTATCGATCTGAGAAATGTGATAAGCTTAAATCAAATATCTAATGTCATTCTAGCATGATAAGGGTCATGTGTCACGTTTAGCCAGAGATAAAAAATTAGGATAATTCTAATAATTCCACGTTGGAATAATTGATACGGTATCAATTATTTTTTCCACTTTAGGACCTTTAGGAAAGGAACTTTTTGAAACCGAAATAGGTCGTGCTCAAATACCTGTACTGAAAACCTGTTTTGATTTTTTCAGAATTTGACTTGCATGACGTACAAGGCGTACCTTGATGACATACAAGATCCTGTACTACAAGACACATTACACATTATCTTTTCCAAAGCCTTGCAGTGTGGTACAAAAAAGGTACTAATGAGTCTTATGTGGTGGGCATCTAAGCTAATATATGCTTATGACAGAGGTGACGCAACAAAATTCTTCATTTCCCTTGTTCATTCTTGATACCACTAGTAGACCCCTTGCACGTGACGTCAAAGCAGCTCAATTTGGAGGACAAAACAAAAGAATTTCAATCTCCTGAGAATTGGAACTTATTGTTTTGTTCTCCAAATTGGAGCTGCATTCCGACGTGCTGCAAGGGGTCTATACAAGAATCGTCTTCCAATTATTTTTCTTATTCCTTTGGGAGTCACAAGATAATGTGTTAATTAGGCCAGCGAAGGGAATTATGAAAGGGATTTTGGTAGTAGGGGTATCAAGATGTAGCAAGGGGAACGCAGAATTGGGGAGGTCATTATAGCTTTTGTATGCAATAAAGCATCTATAGACCCCTTGCACTAATAACCAACCTAGGGGTCAAAAATAACTTCTTTCTCTTGAGGATTGAAATGTTGATTTTTTTCATTTTATCATCATTGAGTCAGTTTCTTTTGTTCACTTTTGTTCTTTTGTTCACTCCTAGGGAGGTTGATATCTAGTTATCAACCCGGTACATAAGAAGCTTTCCCCATGATGATATAAGGCGGTTATATGCCTTATACCTCGGTGGATATGAGATATATCATATCCACCTCGGTAACGGTATATAACCTTTATTTGTATTGTCTTCCTGGTTGGGAATTAGTGTCTATTCTAGGTGTATCACTACCTTCCGGGAAATTCCTTTTTTGTTCTACTTGTTTTAATTCATGTGCAGTGAATCATACAATTTTCCATCTCAACAAAGTAGATTTTGTTAGAAGTCAACTATGGCATTTCCATGACTTTCCATACTCACGTGACCTAGAAAATTTGTGTTTCCTTACTGATGTCATGGCAACACATTGATTGACTTTCATCAAAAACTACTTTACCACGATGGCGATCCTACACATGTTGTTGCAACATTTTTTACAAACGAATAAGTAATATTTCTGTAGGAATATGAAATGTCTATGGCACTCTTGCAATATGCCATTGGAAGATTAGGGACGACCAATACCGGTCCAATGTCAGCCATTGAAAGGGTTAAAATGGCAGTCAACCAAGAGCTTCTACTTATTGACTTAAAGAAAAACAAAAGCAAGTGAGTATAAAATAGCACAGATCTTGGCTCCTCCATCGTGTACTGCAAACCTATTATATTCTTTGTTAGCTTCGTTCTATTGTTTAACTTGAAGTATTTTCTTGCTTCTATGGAATAGGCCTTTTCAGTGCAGGATGTAATCACGTGAATGTTACTGGATGGCAAAAAAATAGGACTTCATTTATTTTAAAAACTTTTGTGGGATTACTAATGTCATATCCAAGACCTTTTCCAAAATATTGTTTTATTATTTTACGAATCCATTTAAAGTCTGTTTGCCATCCAGCAGAGCCTTCCCCAAGGGAACTCGGGCTGAAGTGATTCGTTAGAAAAGTGATATATCAGCACGTGACTGTTTGTTGAAAATGGCCCATTGCTTAGACTGTGTCCGGTACGCAAAGGAGATGCCCAGATCTTCTAGCCTTCTAGCCTCTGACTCACGCATTTGTGATCAAGACTCTAGTTGAGTGATAGCTCACAAAGGCACGCTTTACGTTTTAGGGAAGTTACTTTTCTTATTGGGGGAGGGGGGAAATCTTGACCCGCCCCTGCCTTTTCAAAACTAAACTCACCTGACCTTCCCCTTGAAATTAACAAGAATACATATGACCCTCCCCCTCCTAAGATGAATGAAGATGACAATTTCCATGTATATTTTTTATTAATATTACATATATTTCCATCAATCAATGACTAGAAAAACCTTAGACCTGGTTCAGATGTCGAACTTTTCATGAGCTGAACCTGATACCGGCCATTAAGATCGACCAAAGATCGACAAATTCGTGCTATTGACTCGGACGTCAAACCTCCATCGCACCTAATTCAGTCTATCCAATTAGATCCAATAGAAGCCAAGCATTTAGTTAATTAAGCAATCAAATAATGAATTTTATTATATACATACCGAGATTTACACAGTAAAACCCTGTGTAATAAATGTTCGTTCGTTCACTTTTCCCAACCAATCGCAATGCGCGTATTGCTTTTTCACGTGTGAGAAAAACGATACGTCCAATCAGAAGCCACGTACGGCTTTTCTTCACGTGTGAGAGTTTCTCGAAGACTCGCTTAATTGTTCGTTTTATGATACTTTATAACTCGTGAATAAAAACCGTACGCGCGCACTTTTCATGAGAAAGTTCTTCGTTTGAATCAAAGTCGATCCAAAGTCGTAATTGACGATAGCCCCAGTTGATCTTAACGGCTGAGTCGACCTTAATATAATTTGTCGAACCTTATTGTCGATTCAGATGTCATATTGAGTCATTAGGTTCGGCTCATGAGAAGTTCGACGTTTCAACCGGGCCTAAGTTTCAAGTGTCGTTAGGACAAGTCATGTGATTTTGAAAATGGGTGTAAAATGAGAGCATGAATCATTGTATTATTACATTCCTTAGAAAAGAGGACTTGGTTAATCAAGTGAAGTCATACATCCATCAAACCAGTAATCGTAAGTATATCATTAGTGTAATATCCACCCGTCATATACAGTCTATACCTTTTCATTGTTATTTTAAAGGGAAGCGCCTAGCATGGGACTTCGACTCCCGTTCGCACTTTCCCCATTGGGTAGCGTAGATAGCATTTGCAATCTTTTTATTCTTATATGCCCAATAAATATGTAAAAACGGTATTGGTCGGAGATCTGAAATAAGTGATCTGAGACTAAACAGAACTTTTAAGAGAAAGGGATGAATATTAAAGCAATAAAGTAAGACTGCAAATGTTCATATGCACAGAACCAGATCTCTTACCTCACGTGGAAAAGGCTGCAGTGGTATATCTATTGAACAACAAAGAGCTGACCTTTCTGTCAAACCTCAAAATGGACCCAGAAGAATTCGCTACAGATTATAGAACGGTATGTCAAGACATTATTGCATTCCATCCATGTAGAGAAGTGACTTAATCTGCATCTACACGAGCCATTTTTCCTTGACAAGTATCCTTGACAATTTTCATTGCTCGCTTAGACGGTTAGCAAGTTTTCCTTGACAATATTTTTATTAACAAGGTTTCCTTGCTCGTGTAGATGATAAGCAAGTTATCCTTTGCAAGTATCGATCACGAAGTAACAGGCTGAGAACCAATCTCATTATTATTTCTTGCCACATTTTCTTTGTTGTCCGTCTACACGAGCAGACTTCATCCTTGACAATTTTTCCTTGTCAAGGAAAAAACAGCCTGCCAGCTTTTCCTTGTCAATGAAAAATTGTTCATTTTACTCCATCTACACGAGCATGTTTTCCTTGTCAAGGAAAAACTTGTCAACGAAAAATTGAAAAGAAAGGAAAAAACGCAGATAAGAGGCATTGCCTTTCTAAATTGGAACATCACAGATGCAGATATTTTACACTTAGCTCAAGAGAGCGAAAGGTCCATTTACTTTAGCATTAAAAAAACTAGTTGGACAGTAATAGAAAACTGCACTTTGTAGTATACATTTTTGCCATAGCATTAACACCATTTCGTTCGGTTTGGCTCAGGATTGTGGATTGTGGGTATGGATAAACTAAACATCACGTGACTAGATAGCTGATTAAATTGGTTGAAGTAACACATTCGTTTGTCAAACCTTTCTTTTTTATTAACTCGTTACCTGACGTTCAGCTTGTCCAACGCTCACGTTTCTAAACATGACTTCCTGTCTACATACATACAAGGTTCTCTGTCAGATACGATAAAAGGCAGGTAAAGTCAAATTCAGGTAAATGATGCATGCATTTACCAAAAAGCTGAGAAAAGCGGGAAAACTGGGATTAACAGATGATCGAATTCAGTCCTTAACCCAGGAATGACATTGCACACATATTTTCCAACCATGGTGTTTTCGTGTAATCGGTATATAAAACACTCTTTGTTAGTCACAAGTGATAATTATGAATGATCATGAATTTTTGTTTCGTGTTTTTTCAGCTTGGGTCTTTGCTGGCTGCCGCTTGTCTTTCTGTCATGAAGCCCCAGCAGTGGCGTAAATCCATACGTCTGCTATGGGATGGAGGTTCGTTAACTTTTGATTCAAATTCATCATGACATACTTCATTCACTTTTATTTATTTATTCATTTATTCATTTGAGCATCTTTTCTTTGTTTAGCATTAGTTTGATTAGACAAACACTATGCACAGACGAAATCAGTCAATCCAATCCAATAATGACAGTTTTAATTTCCATTAGTGCTCAGAATATTCAGCTCAACTGTACAACACAAGAGATCCCAAGATGGCAGACCTGGAATACCAATAAGGAGAGATGTTACCAGTATGAACTTGTAAGTGTTGATCAGATTGATAACTGACATTGGATGAAAAAATTATGTCTGTGCATGCTCTGTATGACACCTTTAGATGTTTTATCCTTGTTAATTTTGTCTTTTATTATTTCTTGATACTTTTAGATCAAGTTTTGGAGATTTTGTTGTTCAAATCCAGGTAAAACCTTTCTGTCAGTCTGTGTGCGTGAGCTTTTTTTTTGGGGGGGGGGGGGGTGGGAAGATGGGGATTGGGGGTGGGGAGAGGGCGTTAATTTATACACATAACAAAGTCTTTTTAAGATTACTTTAAAAGTACCAAACCAACTCCAAAATAGAATTTCAACAGAAAAATTATTTTAAAAATAACAAATAACAAAAAGAAAACGTGGATTTCGTGGGTTGCAGATACTCCAACTGGGACCACTTTGATGAATCATGTTGCGACATTTCGTTTAATATTTTTAACCAGCCAATCAAATAACACATCAATATAATAAGATCGTGTGAACGTGACAATCTGATTTGCTAATGCTGTCATATGTTCAATCTCTGTCTAGTTTACTGTTATCTGATTGGTCAGTTTTATTCAAGTGGTCCCGGTTAGTGTGTCTGCACAGTAATGTAATAAGCCTTGTTTTTGTCGAAGAACAATACAAAGAACAAAACCTAACACTGAATTCCAATAGTCCCCTACATAGTTCCCTGCGCTATCTTGAAAGGTAGCTGTGCCTTTGCATCCAAGCAAAATGAACAATGGTTAGCTTGCAATGCTAGAGACATGTGAATAATTGTCCAAGGTGTTAAAAAAAGGTTTCTATCATTAGAAGCTCGTCGTATCCTGACTTTCATCAACCAATAGGTTGTTTCAGGGTATCGATAAAAATTGAAGGCTTTGAATCTTTGTTAAGGCATTCAACAGTATGTTTATAAATATGTTCATGCTTTGCTTTTTCAGGAAGAGACTTGTTTAGCAGTTGTTATATCATGTCTCGTAAGGCTGCACAACTTATCAAAGGCAAGTACTGTATTTAATTTGGAAAATAAATATTATTACCAGAATGTTTGACCGTAGAGCGCTTTTTCTATCAGTGGGAAACAGAACACACTGACTTTAATAGTACTATGTGCTGTTACACTGAAATTGCTTCCCATATCGTCCAGTACCAACACAGGGAACCCGGCTTCGATACGTAGGCTTTAAAATATGTGTGACTGGTTGACGGACCACAAGGTGTCAATGAAAACCCGTAGAAAATTGCTTGAATCCTGTATTAGATCAAGACTTACTTACTGTACAGAGGCTCAGCTACCCAAAGAAAATGAAATGAAAAAGTTAGAATCATGCTGGTACGGTTTCCTGAGAAGAATGGTAAGGAAAGGATGGGAAAGGAAAATGAACAGCGAAGGAGAAGAAACTTATGCACTTAAATACAGAAATACGGATCTGGAGAGAATTGTTGGAACCTCATCAATACGAGATTTCATATACATAAGATATTTGAAGTATATCGCACACATGTGCAGAAGAGCGAACTCACACTTGACGAAACAACTACTATTCATAAATCCATCAGCCAAATTTGTAAGAGATCCTTGGATCAAGATTGAGAAACTTTTAAATGTTGATAAAGAACAAGCTAAAAGATCTACACAAGACAGAAAAGCCTTCAATGGACTACTACAACAGAATTTTGTTTCTCTGTAGTAATATGTCCCCACTGATTAACTAATCGTTTTATAGTGGAATAAAACTGATACTGATACTGATACTGTGACATTAATTTTATTGACGGGTTCCCTGTGTATTTAGCTAATGAACAAGAGCGTACAAATGTCGCGGGTTTCCTGTGGTTTATAATGAAACCTCGACGGCCGTGATCATTCTTGAATATCTTGACTGTTACTAAACGAGTGCGTTACACTATTACGTTAATCCGATATCTGGTTACAGAATGATTATGGTCGCGGTTTCATTTTACACCAGTATTTAAACTTTAATAATGACTTAGTTGTTCTTACTGATCGTTGAGGAAAAAAATCCCAAACAAAATTGCTCCTTGAAAAAAATCGTCATTTTGGATCATTAAAAGTCCTTAAAAAGTCTTTGAACCCTGTTTTGGAGATGTAGCACAAAACCCTGTTTGAAAACCCATAATAAAAGGGTAAATCTTGTTCTTCTGTTACAGGAGGGACAAGAGAATGCTAGAGAAATCTTTAGTTCATACGGTTACCTTTGGCCAACGTCTGTCACCAAGTAAGCCAATTAGAATTCTCCAAGACTGACACAATTACACCTTCCATGTATCTAACTCCGTAGCGTGGCCGTAATTTTCCCCATTTCAGATCATTTCATTCCCTTGTGTATGTTACATGCTTGGTTAAGTTGTAACCATGTGTTTTCTAACGCGCAAACGTTAAACAAAGAAATATTACTCTACACGTCTGAATTGGGAAAGCATTGTATAATCATAATCATAATCATAATCATAATCATAATCATAATCATAATCATAATCATAATCATAATCATAATCATAATCATAATCATAATCATAATCATAATCATGATAATGAGAATTAACAGTGGAATCCACAGAGTGGCTCTTCCTCCACTGCATTCCAATTGGAATTCAGAAGTTGATTTTTGAGGAGGAAGGAAAAACCGGAGAACCCGGAAAAACCCTTGAAGCACAGGAGAGAACCAACAAACAACTCTACTCACATAAATGACTTAAATGACTTCACTCTAAGAGCTAATGTATGAAACCACTGCTAAAATCCCATCCCAATATCTATCTAGTAACTTATTGTTGTTACTCTTTCTGTAGCCGGAGTTCTGTGAACTTTGAGCACATAGACCATGCTATGCTTCAAACTACAAAACATGCTGTTACAGTCTATCCATACAATGCAGTGTGGCTGCAAACATTGGGTGATATATATCTCGGTAAGTTTTTGTAATATTTAAGGTAGCAGTTTTCCCTTGCTACCTGATCACGTACAGCACTGAATGAATTTCGTCCATAGTGCCTGCTTTTGCCCGATCAGCACTGATGGACAATACACCACTTTCATTAAGGCGTTTTCTTCTTTTACAAACGGGAATGCTAGAATTAGCAATCTGGCCAAATTTGAGATAAAAATCACCAAAGCCTGCAGAGTTATTGCGATGTGAATTGTAAAGGATTCGTATGACAATCACTCCTGGCCTTTTTTGCCTCTTTTCATGTTTTTTTCTTCAAAGTCTAAAATAGTAATAACACCTTGATGATTAATGTTAGTACTTTCATACTGCACAACTCTGCTTATTGGTAGTATTTACTTTGTTCAACTGTTGATATGGTAAACGAAAGGAAGGCAATAAATTAGATTAGAGTGGAACAGCAAATCACGCATAGTATGCAGTGTGTGTGCTAACTTCAGCAAACATTTCATCGTTTTTGGTCAAATGTTGGGACCGTTTGTCATGCTGCCAACAATCCTTGGTTGTAATTTTCAATATGGTAGATGAGACGGTGCCAACATTATGCTAACAATTGTTGAATCAAATGTCATTTGGTACCGTTTGTATGAAGTATGACATTTTATTTTGCAGAAGTAAAATTGATTTTTTTTCGTCTTCAGATTCAAGCAATTTTTCTTCCGCCCTAAATTGTTACCTGGAGGCTGGGGCGTGTTCGTCGTCTCTGTTTTCTTCATCCATCCCACTGACCGTCTGGGACACTCAGGTTAGTATGCAAGATTCTTTTAGTTACACCAATACGATGAACCTACTGGTCTATTACAGTGTTATAAAAGTGGTGCATCTTGATTGCACATGGTTGTCAATTTATTGCTGAGGTCCTCCAAAATAAAATGCAACTGACAAGAGTGTACGGGTTGCCTACCGGTAGTACACTTGAGTCTGTGGTCTTCAAAAACAGCAGTTTTTTTGTACATCTTTGTGCTTGTAATAACCAGGCTCTATTAATTAAACAATTTATTAGATTTTCAAGAAGATGGTTGAATGCTGCATGGAACTCAAGGCATATATTCAGGTGAGTAAGCACTGACGCAGTCGGTCTTTTCTATTCTATAAAATACTTTCACCGCCAGACATGCATTGTGACTGCATGTATTGTACAGACCCAGCATCTCAAGTCCAATCCTGAGATGTCATCAAACATGGATATACGTGTCCTGGCCCACTCTGCCACATTCAACACAGACACTCCATCAAAATAAGTGGCGTGGCTCATCTAGCGGCTCACAGCAGTGGTCCTTTTCGCCCCATGTAAGGATATCCGGAATTCACAAAACAAATGACTTTGGACTTCGGAATCCGGCCCGATGGAATGCAGCCCTTGCAATCCTTGCAATAATAGAGACCTGTGAATAATTGTGCAAGGTGTTTAAAAAAGGTATATAGCATTGCACGCTCACCGTTCGTCTCGCTTCAATGCAAAGGCCCGGCAACCTTTCAAGATGGCACAGGGAACTATGAAAGGGACTATTATTCCCAACACCATCACCGACACCATTTAATAAAATTTAAGTCACGGCGGTGGTGGTAACACAACAAGTTGTTTACAGTTAAAATATCGCCAAATAGGTATCATAAAGCGACCTTAACCGAACCGAACCTCGGAACGGCTAACGCAATTCTTGACAGCACACATTAATCAGTGTTTGACCACCGTTTGGAGCAGATAATGAGATGGCAGTTGATTGAAACCCGCAATCATTGTCATCATCATCATCATCGTCATCATCGTCATCATTGTTATCATCATCATTATCATCATTGTTATCATCATTATCACTTATTGTCCTTACTATTTTTTGTATTAATTATCATTAGGCTGCCCTATTGTGTCAGTGTCTGGACCCCAAGGATTATACAACTGCCTTTAAAGCCATACAGCTAGCCGCAGCTGCAGCCGGGTTTGTGTTTTTAACAGTATTTATCTACATTTCTACATCTTGTTGCAGTCAATTCTTGCAATCCTGGTATGATACAAACTTTTGAAAATACTTGGTGCCCTGGGATGGAATAGTCAGTTTTCTTTTGAAACGTCCCATGGGGACCCGGTTCTTTAATCTCGCTCCAGCGTCTGCTGTTTTGATGGCGAGTGACCTAAACCTACCCAAAGCGAACTAGAACCTAAAGCTTAAGAGCCAAACCTCAAAAATGACTGTATGCATCGAATGTTTTTTTCTTGTCTTTGGAACGGGAGGCTTGCATAGTGGTGACATTCTTACCTCTCATGATGGGAAGGAAGAGTGAAATATCGACGAATATACAACAGCTACCCTTCATTCTGATTGGCTATATTTTCTATCGTGTGGGATAAATCCACTCAGCTAAAGGCTCGTTTGTATACTAGAAACTACAAGTGACTCGTGGGATATTCCACGGTACGCCACTCGAAACCATTGTGTAACTAGTATTTATTAATTTATTTGATATTGATAATTTATTTTTATATATTTTTTTGCATCGTCTACTTTATTTCATTATTGACTTACGTACGTCCGTCTTTCTGTCTTTGTACAGGGAAGATGCAATGGATCAATATTACATGCTGTTTTGGGATGTTACAATGTTGGAATACCTCATAAGTATCCTTTTGAATATACCAATGGTGTATTAGCATCATTAAAGCTTAGCAGTATACACCTATTTCAAAAATGGTTGTCGCAGCTGATAGAAACAAGTAAGAACACAAGACGGCAAAGAACATCTCTATTTTACTCCTATGCTCCACAACAAAATTCGCAAAAAGTGTAAACAGTTACAACGGGTTGATTACAGCACTTTTCATTATTCTGAGACCTAACCGACTCCAGACGTCTGGCGTTTACGCTTAATCAAACTACGACGGGCCGATCCTTCTCGTTTGCAAAATAATGTCAAACTACTGCTAAGCGTTAGCTGTATTCATTCATTCATTTGAGAGATAATTTTGAAATTGCTAGGAAGGTGAAATCGTTCAAACTATTATACTGAAAGCACCTGTACAAGAAAAATTCTAACTCCGCAAAGAAAAAGTTTTTACAAATGTCGCTTTTAACACCTTAAGCTCTTATTCATCATTTAGACGCAATTATTGCTACGAGCAGTCAGGCGGCAACACTAACCTTTGCAGTTGGGAACCCTGTGTGGTAGAAGCACCCTGAAAAATCTAAATTTTTAGTCTGGAGATGATGTCGTAGACTCGTCCACAGTCTCTCGTTCGACCACTGCTCTCATGGCGTGCAGTGGCCGATAGAGGGGCAGTGGAAGAGTCTAATGATTTCATCGACGTCTTTTCGATTTTGCTTCTTCTGCAAATTGTTCAAGGTAAGTCTTCTTTTTCGTTGTAGTTGTTTGCAAGTGGTCTTGGCTTGTTGCTTGTTGCTGCGACAACCTTTTTTGAAATAGGTGTATTTTCAGTACTTCTATAAGGTTACTGATATTTTCCTTGACTTGTCAAGATACTCATTTCCAGCAAGGGCAGCACGAAAAGAAACTCCTAGCGGTAAGTCAATTTCATTGGGTAGTGAATTCACTGTGGGGTAGTGGTTGGTTATCAAGTGTTTCCTAAATTTTAAGATAAATAAGCATCTTACATCGTTTATCAAAAGATATTGTATGCTTGGTTGGGTTTCTACATATAGACGCATCAAGAGTTCCGCGCTGCTGCTCAATGCGCATGATCAGGGGATTAAAAATTGGGATGATATTTTGTATGATATGAATTTTTCGGCATATTTGATTCAGAATTCGCTTAACGGTACGTGATCTTGAATATTTAGTGAAAATTGTACTTGACAAGAAAGATAAAACTAAAATATAGCATATTTTACAAATTTTATCCCACTTTTTAATCCCCTGAGCATGCGCTTAGAGCAGTAGTGCGGAACTCTTGATGCGTCTATTAAAGCAATTGTCCTATGAGTTCTGCTGTTTCCGTCTAATATGATTAGTCGCGGAGCCAGTCCGCGCCTACGTTTTTTCAAACGACTGTATCCAGCTGTACGGAAAACTAAGCGCGAAAAGGATTGTTGTTGTAATTCAAGCGGCCCTCGCCCGAGTCTCAAAAGTCATATATCTCACAGAATTTGAGGAGATGGATCGCAAAGATTTACTTAAATTTTTTAAACAACACGTATACTTCAACTTTTTTTCTCTAAATTCTTTGAAACGCGTGTTTTTGTATTGGGAAGAGACTTGGAGCAAGGGCCGCTTGGCTAAGCATCGAAGCGCGCTGTGATTGGACGGTTTGTGCGTGCTCCGGACACCTGGATTACACTGCAAGACAGTGCTAGTACCTTACTGACAACAACATTTGCATTTGCTTGTGTTTAGATTCAAACCATAAGCCAAGCCGAATTGAATATTTTTAACAATCAGGATATTCTGGACCACGCTGAAAGCATCAGAAAAGCTTCTTTGTTCCGTGCTCTTGCAAAACAGTATCTTTAATACTACCATTGCTGCTGTTATCAGTGGTGATAACATTAGTATTTATCAATGGAAAACTAAAATAAATTTATAAATGTAATCAGTGGATAAATAAAAGAAGACTTAGGCTCAGTTCAGATGTCGAATTTTTGCCGCGTCGAATCTAATTACTTTTGAGGTCTAGTAGAAGTATGTACACCAAACTTAACAGATATCGTCTCCTGGCGCTAAGCAAAAGACCTGATGTCTTATACAGTATTTCACAGCGTTTTCTTAGCCGCTGACCTCAAAAGTAATTAAATTATTCATCTTTTCCTGAATTCCAGAGAAATTGATTACCCCCCATCACGATTTCCTGAAAAAAAACCTCGCGACCGGTCACTACTTCATGTAAGACTACATGGTATGTCCCGGTTTTATCCTATATTTCTCTTGGTCTCTACTGTGATTCCTGATTCCCCTCTGATCCCCTGTGTTCACCTATTCCCTAGTCCTAGTTGATTATTATTCATCGTTCTTAGCAACGAAGCACAACGCTTGTAAATGACGTCAGCTGATATTAGGCGTGACGTCATCTTGTCAACCTCGCAACCACATTTTAAGGGATTGTAACACGTAGTTTAGTACAGAGTTTCACAGAAGAGAAACAGAAGGCAGAAAGAAGCAGAGCAGGAATACAGAGCAATGCAGAAATAAAAGACAATCAAGAATTCCAAAGTATTCTTGTGTGTCGCGGGGGACGAGCTAGTTCCACCAGAAAAAACCTTCGTGACACTATGAAATATTCAGCACTTAAACTTTATTCCTTTGATAGAGAAGTCTGAAAATACCTTATCCAGACACCAATAAACGATTATTAGTATTCTTATTATTAATAATATTATTAATACATACATATGTTCTGTCATCGCGAGACACAGCGTCACGATATTCAAGACTAAAAACTAAAAAGATATGCGAAGAAATATACAGAAGAGAGAGGCTCCTAGTTTTGGACTATTCATTCGTATCCATAGGAGTTTGATTGACAGCTTGACGAGACTTTTGTTCCAGGCTCTTTTTCAGTTCTCGGCCAATGGCAGCTGCTAAGGGGGGTGGTACTGCATTCCCAACCTAAAATTATGATCTTATTAATTACATGTAGATATGTTCGCCATTCTCATACCCAGGGCCTTCTCAGCTTTCTAACGAAAACTCGTAGGCTCTGGGCATCCATAAAATTCTATCAAATTTCATTGGCTGTTGAAAATAACATAGCAACGGACTCTTATTGGTTAAAAGGATAAACAAACATACATACAGAACTGTCTACGATTTACCTAATGAGTAAGAACTGGGAACGAGAATGATATATATTCCAATTCATATATTCCAAATAGTTCAATTTGAGCCCACGATGTGCACGCGCTCTAAAACCGCTCAAAACCGCATAACAACCTTCAAAATTTTATTGAGGAACCATACACGTTTCGAAACTCAACAGGGCAAAAACCCGAATTTTGTACGGGACTATATTTTTCTTTGGATTTCCTTGCACAACAGGTAAAAATCATTCTTTTGAGTACTGAAGTAATTTTTAGAAAAAGCGTGTGTTTTTGTTGTTGTCGTTTAAGTACGATTTTCGGTTTATTTGAGCTAAGAAGATGCTACATGTTTAGCTTATTTTTAAAACTTTCTTCAAATATTTTTCGATAGAACTTTTTTAAATTTTAAGTTATGGATTTTTGTGTGCAAGCTTGATTTCGAAAACTTGTCAAGATGGTCATATTAAAAATTCAATATGTCGAAAACGAGCACGGGGTATACCCTTTCTATTTTCATTTTTGGGATCGGCGTTACATTCTGTGTAAAATATCTTTCTAAGAACAGTCACAAATATACAGATGTACAAAAAAAATCTAAAATGATAATGTCAAATACTAGTGAAATAAATTTTCTTAAATATTGCATAAGACGCCGAAGATTTAATGCAGTGAGGTAAAATATTATATTCTTTCAAAAACATATAACCCGATGGTGATTGGCCCCAGTTACCAGTCTAAAAGTTTTACTAGGAAACAGAACTTTTAGAATCTAAGACCCTTCCCTACCTAAGTTTCAACCGTACTCGTTGTAATGTTCATACCTGTCGATGTTTCTCTAATACAGTCCCAACTAAACGATAGGTATCCGGGAGGCCTTGTGATCGAGCACATTCCCTTAAACTCACCACGCGATGTTGCTCTGGGTGTAGAACACGTCCCTTGGAAAAATATAAACACAAAAGTCAAAAATGTTGAAAAAGAAAACTGAAAACAACCTTGACACTTTAAATTCCTTTACTGCAAGAGTATTGCAAATCTATTCATCACCCAATTTTGCTGAGGAAAGTGTAAGGGTCTTCATGTTTCTTTTAAACGTTAAAAGTGACTTTCCATAAGCTGAAAGTTGTGACGTATTTCCGCGTCGAACTGTTTAAAAATTACAATAAAATAAAGCAAAAAAGTACGCAATGGTTTAACCTTCACCTGAAACAATTAGAACTTTCGACAATAAAGTAAAAAAAAAAAAAGAAAAATCTTCATAGAACTGCTTTTCGTTTTGGACCCGGAAGTCGTTTTTCCATTTGATCGAAGTCACACTTAAAATCTCTATTGCTTTATTTCAACGACGTGAATGATAATAAAACAAAAAAATTTACTCTTACTCCATTGGCAACAGAAAAGCGAAAAGATTAACAACTCCTGCTGAGACCTGTTTTCTCATTTGTGTAACAGAGCCAAATTTCACAATCGTTTAATAAAGCAATCATTTTCTCTTGATTGTCCTTCATTTGTAAAAACAGTAACAACTCTTGTAGTTCATACCTGCATTCCCAATGGTTCAGGAGTTGTGGTGGTCGTACCGAAATGGCCGTCCCAATCCAGTCGTCCATACAGGCCCGCCCAGTTATTGTGCCTATTTCCGGTATGCGGTAACCACCATGGGATTAGAGTATTACTTTGCCGATCAACTGGGTCACATGCACGCCCTGTTGCACATGAGCAAACACCTCGCAGTTTACCCTTGGATCGTCCGCCGTCTTTTTTATCATGGTACAGATACTCCCTGCCGGGGAAAAATATTTGAAATAAAAAATTTAAGGGATTGAAGTTTAAATAATGGTGACCATTGTTCCTGATGACGTCATGTCCTCACTATTTGTTTAGTCTAGGATTGCAATGAGTATTGGTAAAAGTATATGTTATAGTCATAGGCCAACGTTTAGTGAGACATTTTATGCTCAAGTGAAAAAATAACAAAGAAATC
Organism: Anthopleura sola; assembly: GCA_023349425.1. Taxonomy (NCBI): domain Eukaryota; kingdom Metazoa; phylum Cnidaria; class Anthozoa; order Actiniaria; family Actiniidae; genus Anthopleura; species Anthopleura sola. The sequence continues at coordinate 18,579,370 of JALHLI010000001.1, forward strand.
GCTGGACAGCCAAAAATGTTGTTAGGTTCCTAGACACCAGTTGCCATAGCAACAATAGTTTGTGCTTTTTCATGTTACTTGCTTTGAATACAAGTATACCGCAAAGTTTAAAAAACATTCATCAATTACCCTTCGAAATATACTGAAATCTATATTGACGCGAACTGTGGTTGAGAACATGACGTCTCAAAGCCCTAATTTGCATAAACTTGGATATCTCGGGAACTAAAACTGCTAACAAGAAAATGGTAAAAGCCAGTTTTTTTTCTTTTGTAAAGTACTTTAAAATGTTTTTAAATAGTAAAAATTGGAGACTTAAGATTTGATCGTAAATTACAAACAATTTTGAAATATCACTCGTGGTATTTATGCCAATTATCATATTACTATACAAATCGAGATAAATTTGCATAAACCGCCACCCGGGTGACTCATTTAGTTGAGCACCGGGAAGTAAAGAAACCCTGGCAGTGACAACCCTCAGTGTTTGGCCTTTGGTTTTACTTGTGATTTCTAAATAGGTTGATTGTGGAATGGGGATGGGGAATTTTAAGAGGTTTGGAAATTGGTGCAATGTACTTCAAAAGGGACCCTGTGTCCTATTTTAGAGTACGAGCCTGCGGGCAAATTCTCCAATAAACAGATAAATGATTCTGTAGTGCAAGGAAGTCAGCGGTATTTTACGAATTTCAAAAAGGTCTATCTCCGTTAGGTATTCATTTGTGATCAATACCACTATAATCACGATTATTATCGATAGTACTTCATTATTCCACTGATAGAAATATTATTAACTTAATTATTGTTCTCCCCATTATAACCATGCGTTATTATCGCCCATTTCCATTGTCATTTTAATCACAAACCATCATTAATAGACCTTTTTAGCTTCGTTGTTTGTTGTGCCCATTTCAGACCATGTGATGCCACTCTTGGGAGTTGATTCTTTCATGTGTAAATATTTTAACAAAAGGACATTTCTCAAGGGAATGTCATGTGGTCTGAAATGGGCAATTTGCATACGTAGGTAAAGAGGTCTATTGGATCAAAAGAAGTAGGTACTGATGAAGGTTGATTAGGTATTGGGTGTTCTCATCACTGATCAACCATCATCATCATACAGGGCGTAGCCACCATTTAGACAGTGAGTTTGTTTTTAAAAAAGGTCCGCTTTTCTCGGCCAATAATTCTTTTACGTACTGGTGGCTACTGCTTTGTCATAACTTGATATAAACTGATAATGACTAGCTATATAATTACTAGTTGGGAATACGTTGGTGTGTTGAATGCTTATAAGTTATTGCGATTTTGAGCCGCCAATACGGTTTTTTATCCCACACCATGGAAAATACAGCAAATAAGAATGCAGGAAAGCCGTTGAATTTATAGGCATTTGTATTTTCTATGGTGTGGGATAAAATGGTTATACGATGGTTTCTCGTGGCATACCGTGGATATCCCACTCGTCACTTGTATTTTCTTTGTATACACACTCGCCTGAAGGCTCGTGTGTTTACTAGAAACTACAAGTGACTCGTTGGATATTCCACGGTATGCCACGAAAAACCACTGTATAACTAGTATATATTGACGGCTAGTTGGGAGAAAATATCTTCCGTATTGGCCATAAAACTTATAGGACAATCGCAACAAAACAAATAAATAAGAAAGAAACTTAAAAAGTGTGTAAAAATGTGACGTGCGCTGATGTTTCGGACATTAGTCCTTCATTGGAGTAAAAGATTCGTCATCATAATGAAATAGTAATTAAATATATTCACTAAAATATTTAATGGACATACAGTTTCTTGGTGGAAGTGCCATCTGCAAGACGAACTACAGTGTTGGGTAAATCTCTCCAGTCGGAGCCAGGTGCAAGTGGAATATGCTCAATACGTGCCGCTGCTAATGCGCTCATGCCCTTGCAGATGTGGTCCCTCAATAACAGTTGGTTCTGGTCGCCTCGCATCTGGAAGATATAAAAACAGACAAGCTAAGTAAAGCTATTATATAAATTAAGGCACTGCCTAAAAGCGGAGCTCCCAAGAGTTATATATTGTACGGTCAAGTGTCCATTACCCCCCCCCCCCCCCCCCCCCCCGCGTCCCACCCCCTCTTTTTCATACAAGATTGTAGTTTAATGTTTAAACCCTTGATCATTACCCACCTTTCGTTGGAAATGTGACATTGCTTCGCCTTTATACGATAATTCCACTGCTGAAACTCCATTCATAATGTCCACAATGTCCGGTAAGTCCGAAATAGCGTCTCGTACAGTAACGGTACGATACGGGGCAGAACATGACCGTGTAGTGTTGGAACAGAATGATTTACCGTCCACTTTGACAGTCGACTTGCATGCACGTGGACTGAAGCAGTGAGTTGGTTCTGGGTACTGAGGAAGAACTTCCCCTGGAGCTGCAGCTATGATGATTGCCCTGTATAGACAATAAGAATATCAGGGATTAGAAAAACCTACTAATGGTCTATCACCAATCGAGCCCAGTGATTGGCTGAGCTACTAGGGGTCTATTAGTGATATATAGAAAGATATATTGAAAGCAAAATTCAAAACGTTTTGCATCCTTTTATTGGACCGATTAGTAGGTTTTTCTAAAACAATTAGACCTCTCGCCCTCATGGACTACGAGTCAATAGCCCATTCGGGCTTCGGCCTCATGGGCTATTGACTCGTAGACCATTCGGACTCGAGGACTAAAATGCCTATAACAATGACGACTTAGGTTTGAAAATAACTTCTACATGTAAGGTATAATACCATGTATGAGTGATTTTGTCAGGGTTGATCTTTTCTGGGTCGTATTTGCCCTTACCTTCGTCTAGTTTGAGGAACTCCATAACTACCAGCTTGAAGCACACCAAACGTACACTGCAGATACAAAACCACAAATATGTTAAAGATTTTTTTAGGAATATCAAGAAAAACAAACAAACAAACAAACAAACAAACAAACAAACAAACAAACAAACAAACAAACAAACAAACAAACAAACAAACAAACAAACAAACAAACAAACAAACAAACAAACAAACAAACAAACAAACAAACAAACAAACAAACAAACAAACAAACAAACAAACAAACAAACAAACAAACAAACAAACAAACAAACAAACAAACAAACAAACAAACAAACAAACAAAGGAACGACGGACAAAAAAACAAACAAACGAAAAACGTTTTATGTCTGGATGACCTGACATGGTTCTTTGATTTGGAAAAGTGCGCCACATTAGAGGTGCAGTAATACGAGCAACAAAATTGCGCAACTTGTCGCAAAACATTGTTGTGTTTCAGGTTGCAGAGCCAATTTTGCTCATATGACTGCGCATGCCACAAATTTTCTTTGTTGCAGAGAGCAGAAAGAGCTTCTACTTTGTGCAACTGAACAAGGTCGCGCAATAACATTTTGTTGTTGCAAAGGGTGGTATGACCCACATTCACTATGCAGCTTGTAACACAACAATGTTGCTCAACACCTTGCACGATTTTGTTGCTCGTATTACTGCATGGTAAGGCACGTATAGGTGAAGGTAAGCTAACCCTTCTGCTTGGTATAACTCCTTCATTTATGGTGTTCCCTGGAGAAAGAAATGAAAGACTTCCTAGCAAAAGGGTCACCCTGCGTTCTTATTGCTGGATTAGAATCACTTGACCAAACAATGACTACTACGTGCTGTCAGCCAGACAGACTTCCTTTGAAAGTTTGTGATTCAGCTGATGAACCATCCACATAAAATTAAGGAAATGACGTCAAATAAAACGAAGCGTGTGACGTCAAAGATATTGAAAAATGACTTCCGGGTCCACCAAAACAAAAAGTAGTTATATAAAGATATTTTTTTTAATTTATTTAATTTTATAATGATAGGATTTGTTGCATAATTGTTTCAGTAGAAAGGTAAATCATTGAGAACCTCTCTGGGTATATTTTAGTGTTTTTGTAAGCAGTTGGACCCGGAAATACGTCCCAACTTAACTGCTCTAAAAACAAGGCTTATTTTGCTAAAAAAAGGTTTTCTGGTTCTACCTGATATCCCATTCGTAGCAAACATCGAAGTGTAAGCTTCAGCACTATGCTGCGCTTAAAATACACGAAGTTCTGGACATTTTCCAGGATGAAGAATCGAGGACGGTAGAAATCACAGTAGCTAAGAAACGATAACACCAGAGAATTCTGGGGAAAAGAATTAAAACTTGCATTACACTGCTTCTTCCTTAACAAGTTTCAAGGAATTATTGATAAGTAATACCATGGCAATGAGGGATATTAGTGATTAAATGTCCCCGAAGCCGATGGACATTTAATCACTAATATGCCGAAATTTCCATGGTATTAGTTTGTAATACCATGATTTCCGAGGAAAACATCAAGAATTATGATCTAAATGAGCTTTAAATCAGAATATATTAAAGAGATTTTGTTGAAAGAGCCTTGATAACTTCCTCCTCTGGGGAACGCTGAGGAATGTTCATTGTTAGCACAATAAACTGATATGTGTCTAATCTATAATGCGTCTCATGGGAAAACGTTTTGAAATCAAATGGTGACCAAAAACATCGTTTACGCATGCGCGAATATCGTTTTAGCGTGTTCACTCAGGGCCAAAGACAAATTTCTTTATCCCACATTGAATAAAGCTTGTAGAAGGACCACATACATCCTGATTTAAAATTCATCCCATTTCGAACCGGGTCTTTCAGACTCGGTGTCCCGATGATTGGGTTGCATTAGGGACAACCCCATGAATAAGATGAAGGAAATTTAGTCTCTATATTTCCCTCATCCTATTCATGAAGGAGGGATGTTAGCCACGTCCCTCCAAAAACAATGAACTCCGAGAAGATCATGGTATTACACGAAGGTATAGACCTTCATATCGTATTGTTTTCTCATTTGAGACCACGTGTCATTCTCTTTAGAATAGGACTCTTTGTTTTAGTTGTATCCATACGCCACATTACGCCCTTATTGTTTCGCATAATTGTTTTATCCCAATCAAATTTGTTTACTTCTAGAGGCATTGAACTAACCTTGAAAGTAGAGTGTTCTCTCGTAGTGAATCGATTCATTCTACTAAATCCTTGACAAGGTGGACCACCACAGAGCAGTTCTACCTCACCCTTCTGGGGAAGTTTTTGTCCTACTGAGTTTGTCGTTTGTCCCTAAAATAAGAATGGGGAAAATTATACTACTTGTTTGATGATTGGCTTATTCTCCTGCACTGAGAAGCAAATGGTATAGTCTATTGCTAATGTGCTGCCTTGGGTCAGGGGTTCAATCTTTAGACTCCCTAACATATGTGAGTAGTTTGTTGGTTATCTTCTGTGATTCAAGGGCTTCTCTCTGGGTTCTTCGGTTTTTCTCCGTCCAAAAGAATCAACTTCTAAAGTTCCTGTTACACAGTTAAATTTTCTCAGCAACTTCTGCCGCTGCGAGACAAGTTGCTGGAGAATTATACAGTGTAATAGGGGCTGTCTCGCAATTTTTTTGTTGTGCATAGCTTTATACGAACTAGAACTCGTATTCTACTCTTCACAAAGGATTGCAACAATTGGCACTGCAATTCCTTGCAAAACGTATCAAGTTGTTGCAAGTTGCTGAGATCCCGTTGCAATGTAACACCTCACCTCGCCAACCTGCAACGCTATATTTTCAAGCACTGCAAGACACTTCGCTCAGTGTAACTATTCAAATATGATGACAGAATAAGGACCACAGGTTTGCTATGCACTGGCTTTTAATTAAGGTAATGCGATCGCGCATTTTTTTTCCATGAATTTTTTTTAAATTTGGCACAAATATTCCTTTTGAGCTGTAGTGTGAAAATATGAAATAAAAAATGGGGGTACCCGAATCCGTTCGGAAGATATAATTTTTCAAAGACAATGCTTGCGGCCGTGTTTTCGGGGAAAATAAGACAAAGTAAACTAGAAGCTATCGTAGTCCATATGGCTTGATTTTTAGATATTTTACGTTGAACGTGGAGAAAGGTCAAAATGTCTTATCCGCCATAGTTGAAAGACCTTGGCCACAGGAAACCCAATCACGAAAAAGTACTTTAAAAATTAACACTTCGTGAAATTACTAAAAATGTAGTCGAATTACCTGCCTTCATTTTTTGATATATTGTAGCCTAAGTTGTTCTGGACTCACAGTAGAAAAATCAGGGTAGGTAACCGTGTAAAATGTTTAGATATTCAATAAAGCGCAGGAAAGATGCGCACGAATGCACGATCGCATTACCTTAAGTAATACCCTCGTACAACAAGAACAAGAACGATTTGCTGTCTTCATTAGAAGATTTTGCTACTTACATCGATAGCCAGTTGCAGTAACTCGTTACAGTCATCAATGAATACTGTGCAGCCTTGGTTGTTGAGTTGGAAGGATTTGGCGGCAGTGATTTCTTTTTCAATAGCCCAACAAGATTCTGCAATACCTGCCTGGTGAAGACCTGCAGATAAACCTAACAAGATAAAAATTCTCAGGAGATTGAAATTATTTGATTTTTTCCTTCAAATTGAGCTGCTTTGACGTCACGTGAAAAGGGTGTATAAGGCAATTCGTATGGGATATCAGACAGTGGCCTCCTTTGGTCTTACCTCTCCACATCATCTCTCAGTATAGGTATATCAGAAACCCATCTTCTCCCTGATACCTATTTCAACCTACCTCCACAGCCTGCAAACACATCCAGGCTTTTGAGTTTCTGGAAAGATTTAGTTTCTTCTTCGTTAGTGTTGACTGTATCAGAACTGGACTCCATGACCGCTTTTCCTTTCCCCTTGCCCTTACCCTTTTTGGGCATGGCTTGTTCTCGTTCTTCAAGTGTTAGTTCCTCAAACATTTTTTTCTTGCTGTCATAGGCCTAAAGAGGAATATTAAATCATGCTTAGAGATTTTTTTCTAAGATTAAATAGTATTTTGACTGTGACTTAATAACTTTTTTACTTCATGACGTTTCGACTGTTAAACTACAGTCTTGCATTTACATTTTAATTTTACAAATATAGAGCGAGGCTAAGCCCAGTCTATTGCATTGTAAACGTCTGGAATGGAAATGTGGTCCTTTCCCGCGTTCTGATTGCGTACAGATTGCCATGAGAGGATGGATGGATGGAGGACGGACGGACGTACTGAGAGATGGATGGATGGATGGATGAATTGACGGACAGATGGATGGATGGATTGATTAATGGACTGAGAAATGGATAGATGGATGGACTGAGAGATGTATGGATGGATGGATGAATGTATGGATGGACGGACAGACGGATGGATGGATGGATGGACGGACAGACGGATGGATGGATGGATGGACGGACAGACGGATGGATGGATGGATGGACGGACAGACGGATGGATGGATGAGTGGATGGGTTCATTAATTCATATTCTCACCTTAAAAAAGTAGAATCTGTCAGGTCCCTTTGCAGTATATTGATGTATTGGTTCGTTGATATCGTCACCGTAAACCACGCTGCACTTGCCACGTACGTTACTGACGGAAACTGAACAGGCTGACAAAATAAAGAACTCAGAAGGTTACAGAACCCGAGGGAAAACCCTTGACGGACAAGATCGAGTAGTACCGTCTGCAGTGATCATATCATAGAATCAAACTCTTTATCAAAGACAGGCATCCTAACCGTTGTGTCTTCATACTTTCCCAGAAAATATGCAAAAAACAACGTAGTTACTAACAGTAATAGACTACACAAACTTACAGTACGACACGTCCAAATTAACTCAGTCTTTTGTACGTTAGACAGTCCGAGATCTTTCCTTTGAATAACACCGTGTAAGAATTCGTTTTCTCGGCCTGTAGGGATGGATCTTTCAAAACAGATCCCCCTTCTCTGATTGGGTGGATATAGTAGTACGTGTTACCTCGGACATTGTGCGAACAATGAATGGAAAATATAACTTTTTGGATTAGTTTTGAACTACCTTCATTGGTCCAGTAGAGAAGATTGTTGTCTGCTTGATGCGCAGCACTTGGTCCTTTATGAGTGTCTTCGGGTCTACAAGGTATTTTAACAAAAGTCTAGGTAATCCTTACGCGAAGTGCTTCTTGTAACACTTCTCTCGTGTTCTACTAATCTGCATGCTTTATAACTGCACATAGCATACACACGTATTTTCTATTTCTAATCTGCATGCTTTATAACTGCACATAGCATGCGCACGCATTTTCTATTACTAATCTGCATGCTTTATAACTGCACATAGCATGCGCACGCATTTTCTATTTCTAATCTGCATGCTTTATAACTGCACACAGCATGCGCACGCATTTTCTATTACTAATCTGCATGCTTTATAACTGCACATAGCATGCGCACGCATTTTCTATTTCTTCACTAATAAATAAAGATAAAACCTATTCCATCCTACCTGTAGAATTTCGCCACTTCCAGGAAAAGCTCTTGGTCTTTATCTAGCTCTTGGTCTTGGTCTTTATCTAGCTCTTGCTCTTGGTCTTTATCTAGCTCTTGGTCTTGGTCTTTATCTAGCTCTTGCTCTTGGTCTTTATCTAGCTCTTGGTCTTGGTCTTTATGTAACTCTTGCTCTTGGTCTTTATCTAGCTCTTGCTCTTGGTCTTTATGTAGCTCTTGCTCTTGGTCTTTATCTAGCTCTTGCTCTTGGTCTTTATGTAGCTCTTGCTCTTGGTCTTTATCTAGCTCTTGCTCTTGGTCTTTATGTAGCTCTTGCTCTTGGTCTTTATCTAGCTCTTGCTCTTGGTCTCCCGTCAGCTTTCCTGATGAACATTCGGTGTATATCTTGAGAATGCGCCCTATGGTTGGACAATAATTTATTTTAGTAAAATTCTACTTCTATACTATTGCAAATCCTGCATTCTGATTGGCTAACGTACTCACTATCTATCAGCCGATAGATAGTGGGTAGAGAAAGCCGGCTTTGTTTTGAAAAAAATGGCGGCTTTCCCTTCGCGATTTTGTGAAGTTTCCTCTTGTTTGCAATTGTATAGTTTCGTTGAGAATTTTACTAAAACAACTAGAAGACTCACTCTCGATTTCTATCGGCTCAAATTATAGTTGACTCGGGGCCGGAGCCCCTCCTCAACTATCAGCCGATAGAAATCTCGAGTTCGTCTTCTAATTGTTAAATAGATCGTTTCCATAAATGTACTTAGTAATCATGTAAAAGACACTGACAATGGAGGAAATAAAACAATTTATCGAAACTCCGAGACCACCTTTGGACTGATCAAAGTCAGGGCACGGCTAGCTCAGAAATTAAATATTGAAAATTAGAGTGTTAGCTTTTACCACAGGGAGCCCGACTTTTTAAAAAATCCGTAAAAATTACACGCGCACCTTTGTTTTCCTATATAGTTAATACCTGAAATTGTCTGAGCCGTAAAGGTATTTCGTCTACCATTTTTAATTTGAGCAGTAATTTTTCTAGTCACTCAAGATGCTGTCAGATTGTGTGCTCGAAACGCACGGAAAATCTCCAAAAAAAAAAACAAAAAAAAACGAAGAATGAAAAAAAGGTAAAGGTAAAACTTAATGAATCTATCAGTGTAGAATTCTGTACTTATGTGAACAAGTGAAATGAAACAGCGAAGCGTAAAAAATATTGGCCATCGAGAACTTATTCGTGTTTCGAGAAAAACGCCTATCATACACGAAAGCAGAAGGATGAGGGGAAAATAGGCGCTTGTTTAGCGCATGTGGCTACTGCAAGTAGAAATGTAAATAAATATAAAAGTGCAACAGCTCAGACCACGTTTTCAAGACATCAGTGGATTTCGTCGGATCTTATCGTTCGGGACCGTTCGGGGTATCGTCCAATAATGGCAAAACGAAAGCAAACCGAATATATACGAAAGAAACTCGAAAGAAACGAGAGACACACGAGGATACAAGCTGCCGAGATGTCTGACTGTTGATTGGTTACGAAGTTTTAACGGCTTACAGACACTTCGGAAACTACACGATGACATAGGGGCTATACCTTTCCAGAAGGCAGTAGCCACAAAAACCATCAGCAAAAAAGCTGGCTTTTTTGGCAATTTCCTTTTTGTCCCCGCCAGTTTAGTTTACATCTTTTCAACATTTCACACATGCGAGAACGAGTCTAGGAATCGAACCCGAGTTCCCAGAGTGTAAAATCGACTATAGGACAAAGCTTTATACTAATTATGGACGTACCGATTGGGAATGGCCATGGGACCTCTTGATTGCCCCCTTTGATGAAATTGTTTTTTCGGTAATACTCTGTGAAGATGTCTTCATCAACCTTTAGAAAATAAAAGGAGTAGAATGTGCTTACAACCATTGGTAACAAATTAGAAGAGTTGATAGTAGAATCTCTAAAAAAGTTGTTCCTGACCCTTGCAATGTCATAATAGTTTCTGTAACAACTGATCATCGATCATCATAATAATCATCTCATCATCAATACCACCCCATAATGATTTAGGTACAATTGGAAAATAGGAAAAGAAAATCGAAATCAGTCTCATTTCGTAGTAGTTTGAACGTTCAAACTCTGTAATATACCTCTTTACCTTCGTTGTTTGTTGTGCCTATTTCAGACCACGTGATGGCACTCTTGGGAGTTGACTGTTTCATGTGTAAATATTTTAACAAAAGAGTATTTCTCAAGGGAATGTCATGTGGTTTGAAATGGGCAATCTGCATACGAAGGTAAAGAGGTCTATTTTTGCCCGTTGTCTGAACCGGCCATTGTGGTACCCTTCATAAGAACTGTAGATATAAATAAACTATGTTGCTGCTACATTGAAAAAATCTAGACCGTTTAGAGCTCGTCACTTAGAAATTTAAAGATTTATTAAAAAATGCAATTATTGAAGTAGAAATTTCCTACTTTATATATACTTTATATTATTCTATTTATCCGTACGTATTTATCCGTACGTAACCAATTAATGTATATATAATATTACTTTATTCCTTCACTATTTTGTTATTGTAGATGTAAAATGTTGATAAATGACCAATAAACTGAAAAAATATAAAAGATGTTACTGGCTTTGTATAGCTCTTCAGTTAATCCAGTTGGCTCGCACCTTTATGTAAGGATATAAATATTTTTGTAATTTGATGGTATATTTAAATTAAGGTGCAAATAAAATCATTGTCATTGTCATTGTCATTGTCATTGTCATTGTCATTGTCATTGTCATTGTCATTGTCATTGTCATTGTCATTGTCATTGTCATTGTCATTGTCATTGTCATTGTCATTGTCATTGTCATTGTCATTGTCATTGTCATTGTCATTGTCATTGTCATTGTCATTGTCATTGTCATTGTCATTGTCATTGTCATTGTCATTGTCATTGTCATTGTCATTGTCATTGTCATTGTCATTGTCATTGTCATTGTCATTGTCATTGTCATTGTCATTGTCTAGATCGAAGTCCAATGAGTTACTTACAGGGCCTTCCTTTTTGACAGATTTTTTGAAGTCCTTGAGAATCACACTAGAAAATAGAAAGTGAGGCAAAACAGTTTTTTTACCACAGTGCCTAAGCTATGCTTACTTAATAAATATAATAGACCTCATCGGCTTGGATGTAATGTTGTCACATTTCAGACCACGTGTCATTCTCTTGAGAATAAGATTCTTTGTTTAAGTTGTATCCATGTTCATGTGTCTTCTCATGTGCAACCGTTAAACAATGAAATGATACTATGGGAAACGACACGTGGTCTGAAATGGGACAACATTACACCCAAGCCGATGAGGTCTATTGAACTATCAAGATACATACTTGAAGGAGAAGGAACCGTCTTCCAGGTACACATGGTCTCCAATGTTGTAATTTATGCCTCTGAGAGAAAACGAACTACAAAACAAATGGATAATGTGCATGAGATTTGACTACTAAGAAAAATCATAAACAGATTTCAGATTTTTATTCTTTTTACACCACTTTTTTTTAGTAATATATACAATATGAGTGGCCGTGTTGTATCAGATATACGACCACGAGCCGAAGGGGAGTGATTGTATATCTGATACAACACGGACACGAATAGTTACAAAAAAATGAACAGAATTTAGGTATTGAGGTGAAAAGTTTGAGGACTAATCAGCCTCAGAGTGAGGTACCTCGAGACTAGCTGCCATTCGGTTGGACATTGGTTTTAATTCCTTTCCCTTGTATCCACTACTTCTGTAAACTACTTCTCTACTTTTACTTACTTTTACTCCGATGAAGGACTAGCGTCCGAAACGTCAGTAAGTGGTCTCTCTTATTTTTTACGGTGTAAAATTTAACTTCTAATCACAACTGTTTCATTAGAAACACCGACGCAGCCCACACTAGCTTACTGCTAGTTATCACTTCTCTACTTTTAGTTAATCGCAGTAGCCACATGCAGTCATCGACTGTCTATTTTTCTAAGGTTCTTTCAGCTAGTGACAAATGAAAAACGATATTTCATAAATCCTTACTTGTAGTAAGATCCTTGACGTCTAGGTATCGCTGTATCAAACTGTAATATCAAAATACTTTCTTTGAATATATGAATATAAGATTGAACTATTATGCATGCCCAAAGTGAAACTATATCAGAGGTAGATTTAGGGGAGAGGTGTAGCGTGTGCGCATTCTACAGGGTCGACTTTGTGCCCCTACTGAAGCATTGAAGATATCCAATACGTAGTAACATTCTCTTTCTTGGATATCGTTTTTTGTTTTATTTTACTTTTAGTCTGGTATTTTTATTGTGTGGGTGTTCTTCCAATGCAACACCCCTCCCTGAAGAAAAACCTGGAGCCGCCCCTGTACATCACTGCGCACATGTTCTGCGCCAAAATACAAAACTGTACCATGGGGAATCAGGATGACAAAGTGGTACTGAAACGCTCGCTTCTAGCCTCAGAGGTCCGGGGTTCAATCTACAGTCTTTCCATGCGAGTTGAGTTGGTTGGTTCTCTCTCTGACTTCCAGGATTTTCCTCCCTCCCTCAACCGACCCTAACTAATTCAAGCTGGTTAGAGCTGTGCTCCGGGGTCATACACCACTGTATAGCGGTTGCCGAAGGCGTCTTCAGATGCTTTCAGTTCGACCCCAATAAACTCCACCAATTTACTTGCGGTAGTGATTAGCGATGACATCCGTTTTTCTTAGAAACACTTGCATTTAGTGTTCCCGGTAAAGGTTATGGAAGTTGAAGCAAAATGTACTTCAAAAACTTCGCAACAAATTTCATTATTGTAGTAAGTCAATTTTTGACAATCAAGGTCTTTTCGGTCGATGTGAACGAGTGTTGACCACTTTTCACTGACTTTAGGATAAGTTGCAAAAATTCTCTGACTAAAGTCAAGATTCCCTGCCAATTCCCTGACCTTGAAAAAATTCAGAATTCACTGATTTTTCCCTGACCGCAAGAAACTTGCTCCAGACTGAATATTCTACTTCTAACGATATTCACATACTTACCAGTTCGTTCGCTGAAATGCGTTCACAACTCTCACAATAGCTCCTGTTCGTCCTGTCTACGTTGACAGAGTACTCGGTTGGTGGGTCTGTGAATCTTCCCATCTCACTGTCATACCTGCATGTATAAAAGAGCAAAAGAAATCTAACACTTAATCAACTGGGCTTGTATACAGGAAGGCACTTGGTGACCCATGTGCTAGGAGAAAGTGTCCCGGAAAGTTCGAATTCGGTCTTTGGATTGATGTTATCCACTTTCCCGCTCTTTTCGGTTCTTCCGGTAGACGCGCGCACCATTTGTGGAAAGTTTATCCAATTTGAATCGAGATTAGAAAATCACTTACCATTCCAATTGGATGGATTTAATACAACCCTTTCACGTGACGTCAAAGCAGCTCAATTTGGATGACAAAACAAAAGAATTCCAATCTCCTGAAAATTAGTACCTATTTTTTTGCCCACCAAATTGAGCTGCATTCCAACGTGCTGCACGGGGTATATAGCTTAAAAGGTAAGCACTTCTTATTACTTTTTTCCGCAACAAGACAGCCAAAAAAAGTGCTAGCAGCTTACAAGGGACGTAGTAATATCCATAGTCATATAGAAGTAGAAGGGAAAATAAAAGAAACGGGAAAGGGAAGTGAGAATGGCCACATGAAACAGAAAGAGGTACATATTGCAGATCAATTACCATTTCTGATAGAAGAAGTTGTTTCCACCATCTTGTTCTCCAGGAGTAAACATGTCGACACCTCCAACACCAAAGTCCTTGTGCCAATCTTGAAGGGGGTCTTTGTGCACAACCTTTAGATATAACAAATTGTGAGTTGTGAAGTTACAATCCCGTCTGCCAAAACTGGTATATGCGTTAGTAATTCCTGTACTATAAATGTTCTATAGTACATCCCTCATGAGAGTAAGTGCACAAACCTCATGACAGCGATGATGTATAACTGCTCATAACATTCAAGTGTATTAATGGATTAGCTCAAGTCTATTTTGTCTAGAAATTATCTTTTTGGCCTCGAGAATTCACCGATTGACCCCTAGAGTCCACGTGCTTTGTCGAGTGACTAAAAATGAAAACAAGCGCGAAAGTTCGGACAAAGTCGTACCGTCCGAACAAACACGGTCATAAAAAAGAGATCACCATATGGGGAGTGTAAGAACGATTCTCGCTATCCCGAACGCCGGGTAAGGAATGCTAGAGGAGATAGCATGTTTGTTTGGACGGTACGACTTTTGTCCTGACTTTCGCACTTTGCTTTCATTTTTAGTCACTCGACAAAGCAAGTCAATCGGCGAATTACAACACCCGTCGCGAAACTAGCCTCGAAGTACCATTACACAGAACCACCACTGGCCAGCGTATTGCATCGATTTTTAACCATACCGTGCATTTCTCAAGGATGGATCCTAATGGATTATCATCACAACAATCTGCCAGGAACACCTCTGATGGGTTAGCCGTCTCACCAAGAACAGTCTCCGAAGCCCTATACATCCATCTTGAATGGAACATCTTTTCACCTGCGAGATTCTCCCACATGTAAGTCACACAAGCGATGTAAAAAGTTGAGTAGGGATCGTCGGGACAGACCTTGACGAAGTCACCGACATTCACCTGCAATAAAATTGAATAGCAGATATCAGAGTTACACTCCATCGCCTTCAAACAATTGTTTTAAGGTGACTGACTACTTTTGAACGCTCAATTTGAGCCCACGGTGTGCGTGCACAAAAATCGCTCAAAACCACAGAACAACCTTCAAAATTGTATTGAGGAACCATACACGTTTCGAACTTCAACTTGGCAAAAACCCCAGATTTTACACGGGACTCTATACTTTTCTTTGAATTTCCTAAAACAACAGGTAAAAATCGATCTTTTGAGAAAGTTTGAGAAAAACGTAATTATTAGAACTTATAAAAAAAAGCGTTTCATGTGTTTTTGTTGTTCAGTGTAGTTTGAGTACGATTTCGGTTGATTGAGCTAACAAGAAGTTGAATTTTTAGCTTATTTTTAAAACTTTCAGTTCTTCATATTTTTTAGTAAGTCTTCATGAATAATGTTTAAAGTAGATGTCATGAGAAAATGGTTTCCAGAGGTTCTTTAGTTTTTGAGTTATGAATCTTTGTGTGCAAAGCTTGATTTCCGCCATTTTTCTTTCGAAATTTTGTTAAGATGGTCACATTCAAAATTTATTATCTCGAAAACGAGCTCGGGACACCCCATTGTTCTTTTCATTTTTGGAATCAGCGTTAAATTCTGTGTAAAATATCTTTCTAAGAACATTTTAACTAAACAACTGAGCTATGCCTGTTCCCATGATAAAAGTAATTGCTATTTTCATAAACATGCGAACTCGGTATCTGCATGGTGCACGCTGAAATTTGGCTTTTCGCTTCCATCGATTAAAAATAATCAGTCTGTACCTTTTATATTTTTGACTGGCGCAATGAAAAAAAAAAAAAAAAAACATTCCAACGGGCAACTCGCAATTACAGAGTTCGTGTGTTTATGAAAATTGCAGTAAGGAGCTGATTAATGACCTCTTGTTTGTTGATCAGGACGGTCGAGTAGTACTGTTTGTTCTTTTCAACTCTGCTTGGTTTTCCTACCCATTTCACTTTCGTCTGAAAACATAAATTTTAGTTTACAACACAAGTTCTACTTTCGGCTGGTCTCATAAGCGACCAGCTCAAGTTATGACCATGATTTTGCGGAACGTCTGTTTGCATTGCCGCTTATGAGAGATCATTCTCTTAGCGATCAGCTCTAGTTACGACCACTTTTTCAATTTCCCGAGGTGGTCGCTTACGAGAGCTTCGACTGCATTTGAGATTCAAGTCTTTTTTTCTAACAAGGAAAATGAAGTCCTTTAACAAGTTGTTCAAATTAGCATAGTAAGTAGATGACTCCGTTTGCTTGCATATCTTATTATTATTATTTTCTTTTGAGATTTGCCCGCAGGCTGGTGCTGTACAAGAGGTCCCCTTCGAGGTACATTGCACAAATTCCCAACCCCTTAAAACTCCCATCCCCATCCCACAATCAACCCATTGAGAAATCATTAGTAAAGGCCAGACACTGAGGGTGGTCACTGCCAGGGTTTCTTTACGTCCTCAGTGGTTCTTTTACGTCCCTCCGATGCAGGGTTAGGTAGTGTGGAGAGACGGGACCGCCATTTTACGATGCAACATTGTATACAACATCGATGACATTGAAATATAAAATTCTGTTGCACCATGTCCGGGGGGAAACATATAATGAACTACAGGGAGATGATCTGCGTGAAAGCGGTACCTTTTTTCAGGCCGCAAGTATAGAAAAGGGGTGGGAATTTGTGAGTTTTGGTATAAAAAATGGTAACAACTTTTCTTCAAAGGTATATGAAAGGGGTACCTTTTAAGGCAAAAAGGTATATAGAAGGGGTACTTTTTTTGCGGAAATTTGGTATATAAAAGAGTAAAGGGGGCGAGAGTTCGGGTGGAGCATCCCCGTGTGAAACGACCCGATCGGAATACCGTGCATCTAAGCGTTAAAAGCTCCGCAATATAAATATACGCTATACGAGTGAAATGCAGGCCGGAATATGAACAAAGGCAGCTTTTCAACATACAATTATGATGCGTTTTGATGTGTCTTTACGTGTACCAAATTAAGTAATTCAAAAGGATTACATTCAAATTGTAACAGAATGATCATTATGACAACGATGGCATCAGGGCACTTTATTGCTCCCCATTAAGTTTCATGAGTTATTACAGTGAGGACACTCGAACCATGAACACTTTGAGGTTTTTTCATACTTTTTTCCTCGTTCATCCCTTGTGTGAATCGATTGGAAATATGATTTATTTTGAACAATAAGATTATTTGAGTTCCGTGCTTCATTTTCAGATGGTTTGAAGCAGTAGAAAGTTGATAAAATGAAAAATATAAAAATATCAAGTGTCCATGGTTCGAGTGTCCTCACTGCAATGAAAGATATGTACGTACCTTGATTATCTTCTGTCCTTTAGCTATCGTGTGCTGTACTTTGTTAGACACCTCATCTTGGTTTTCCTTCTCCTTCAAACATGCAAAGGAAAGGTTAACAATGAAATGATATATTTAATATATTAGTGTCAATGCTATGAGGATAGTATCCAAAAATGTAAAAATATTAATTTCGTTGATTTCATCGTCGTCCCACTTTAAAAGACTAAATACAATCTAAAAATATGTGATACAATCATCGCTTACCATCTCATCCGTGTCATATTCTTCTAAATTTTCATTACCATCAGCCTCTTTGTTATCTATATAAGGACATCTGTTTTCAAGCAAGAAAAACAGAAATAAGAAAACGCTGTTCATTACCTAACCCTCCCTCACTTAGCACCTATTCTCAGCGGTCTCACTAGTGTAAATGTATGAGATTTGACCCTGTTTATAAGGTGTAGCTCGTAATTATTCATTTATGTTGAGAAATGTTGCCGTATTTTGCGAGTTAAAGGTTTGTCTCGCCAGATGGGTATTCAAACGATTTTGCTCCAGCCCTGAGAATAGTTCACTATTTACTGTCTCTCCACACAGCACTACCTTACCCTATCCTACCTCCCTCAGTTCCTATCTGCCGTTCTCCACACATCACTACCCTACCCTACCCCCCTCAGTTACTATTTACCTTCTCTCCACACATTACTCCCTACCCTATCCTACCTCCCTCAGTTCCTATCTGACGTTCTCCAGACATCACTACCCTACCCTACCCCCCTTCCGTTTCTATTTCCCTTCTCTCAACACATCACTACCCTACCCTACCCTCCCTACAAGTTCCTACTTCCCTTCTCTCAACACATCACTACCCTACCCTACCCTCCCTACAAGTTCCTATTTACCATTTCCCCACACATCACTACCCTACCCTATCCTCCCTCAATTCTTATTTACCTTTTGCCCACACATCATTATCCTACCCTACCCTCCCTCCCTAACTCCCTCCCCCCCCCCCCTCAGTTCCTATCTACCGTTCTTCACACAGCCCTACCTCAATTCCCTTCCCCTCCCTAACGTAATGACTACTTACCGTCTCTCCACACAGCATCGTTTCATCTGACCAGACCCTCCAAACTTCACCATATTTCTACAGGAGTTGCATTTTCCACAATCTGGCTGTTGACACTTTTTACAAATACCGCAGCATGTCTGCCCTGAAGCTGTGCTTTTACTGTCTTTTTTATCGTCAAGGAAATTATGGAACACATGACGAACCAGTGGGGTTGTCGTTGCCTGAAAATTTAATATTAATATTATATTTAATACACCGAATGCAATAATGGCCGCTACTGCATTATGATAATTTTTTAAATTCATATTTACTAACTCTACTATACGATGGTTGCTGGTTTCGAGCAATTGCTGCGAGTGTATCCAGGTGTCCGGAGCACGCACGAACCATCCAATCACAGCGCGCTTCGATGCTTAGCCAAGCGGCCTTTGCTCCAAGTCTCTTCCCAATACAAAAACACGCGTTTCAAAGAATTTAGAGAAAAAAAGTTGAAGTATGCGTGTTGTTTAAAAAATTAAATTAAATCTTTGCGATCCATCTCCTCAAATTCTGTGAGATATATGACTTTTAAGACTCGGGCGAGGGCCGCTTGAATTACAACAACAATCCTTTTCGCGCTTAGTTTTTCGTAGTTGGATTATACGATGGCTCACAAGGGGCATGCTACAAATTAAAAGAAATAATGCAAACAAAAAAGAGAACACCAGCAAGCAACAACAAAGAATACCAGCAAATAAAAAGACAAACGCACGAGCAATAAAAATGATTGGTCACACAGTGCGATCCAGTTTTTGCCAACGTCGCATGCAACATCATAGGAAAGTCATCATCATAATTCTGGTGATGGCTTCGATCATTTTGGAGGATTGCTTAGCCTTATATCAATATAAATATTTTTTATGTATCATGTCACAAATCATATTTTACTATAAGTAGTTTTGAATTTTCTTTAATTTATTTAGCTTTTCAAGGACTACCTAGTGGATCCTATTGAATAAACTATGATTATCATCAATATACATGGCCAAATATTAAACTGTCCTCACTAAAACGTTCAGTCTAGCGGGCCAAAAACCAAGCGTGCGGCTGCAAATGAATTTACTGCCCTGCTTAATGTTCGATCGGATTGGTTAAGATAATGTCTTAGGGATAAGGTCAAAACAATTGTCATCTTACGGTACCCGATTCAAGGGAGGGGTGGTGTTACCCGGTACCCACCACCTCTGGAAGTGAAATCCTGGATTTTGTCCTCAAATATCTCCAAAACTAAAAGTCAAATCACAGAAATGAATGTACTGTCTGTTTTCATGTATGCTTAACAACGTATTTATGGATAGAAATAGTCACTACGGACACCCAGTATCGAGCATTCCAACAGGTCCCTGAGGGGGGAGGAGGTATTTACCGGTATCCAAAACCTAAATCAATAAAATCGGGCCTCTATTTTGGACCATTGTTTTGACCTTTTCCCTTTCAACTGCTGTCAGCCAATCAGTTCTTAAAGTGTATATATGCCTTCAAACTTTCTTGTTCGATTTGAATTCTCCTAATGGTGTAGATATAGACTGCAAAATTTTTTTTTCGATTTGGAGTCCGCAAAGCGCTCAAACTTAGCTTTAAAGTTGTCAATTTTGCCACGCCCTTCTCGGTTGGCCGTGACTTTGTGCCTCAAGGAAGTCTAGCACTAGTACTTTGATGACGTAAAATCGGTCAGTCACGCTACAGTTCTTCCTAACATTTCTTCACGCTGCTTCTTGTTTTGTATGAAATATCAAAAAAATGCCAAGTAGATGTGTTGTTGAAAATTGTTCCAACACACCAAATTCAAAACTGGGAATAGTGCTTCACATCATTCCATATTTTAATGATATGGCTCGAGGCAAAGGCCAGAAGAAAGCAATGTGGATCGACTTCGTAAATACTACGCGAGCGAAATGGAGACCGGGCTGAAGTAAGCCCCACATTCAGCCGCACATTCGACTTTCGCTCATAAATTGCGAAATCGAAAGTAAACCTCACTTAAAAACAACCTAATATTGTTTAGAAAATTACCAGCTTCTCCCTGATTACAATAATATTTGGCACAAATCGGTTGGAAGTTCCCGGCATAGACGATGTATAGCACTCGGCCCACTTCGAAAATGTTCACTCAAATTTATTCAAACCTCAATAACTCACTTGAAATGTATTCGATTTCTCTAAAATTCGTAAACCAAATTGATATTGCTCTACTCTGCCCAGGGCACAGGGTTTAAAATATTTGCCTTGTATATTTGGAATTTCATCATGCGTCAACATTGCCAGAAATATTGGACATTGTCAGCGGTGTTACGCATGAATGAAAATGAAGTGGTTTTCTAGAGGAAAAATATAACTACATGGTTTCCAAGCACATATTTATATTCAACTATAATGTTAGTAAAACAATTCTTGCCAAAAAATAGTTACTTGACAATCAAAAGAACAACTATTATTTTTCTGTTGATAAGCCTCACCACAGGAGGCCCATGAAGGACAAAAAACAAGTTTCAAACGTAAATCGTTAATTTAAGCTTCCTTATTGTATCTCAGCAGTCAATAGGAGCTTTTAAAAACAAACTGGCGATATTTAGGGAGTTTTGAAGCTGTTTGGAGCAGTTCTCAGTGGTTTCTTGTCATTTTTAACTGAAAACTACGAGCTAACAACGCGTCGAATCGCTTAAAATTAAACCTAACTTCAAGCTTCTTGGGAACCTCCATTCTGAAGGCATGCTGTCTATTTTGAGCGGTTTTGGATTTATTAAACACTCGTTTGGTGATATCGAGGAAGAGCTCTTTTACTTTTAAATTTTTTCGAGCTCAAATAAGACGATTTTGGGGTCAAGTGTGGCCAGATTTATAGACGATGTATGGAATCTAGAGCTTTCAAAGCCTTTCAAAGGCAAGTAGTCCGGGAACCAATATGTCGCATGATTCAATGATCATTTTACGCTTATTTAGTAGCTTGTAGGGTGGGTTGTTTGTCGCGATGTGGAGCTCAGAGGAAATAAAACCCTATTCGCCGTAAATAGAGGAAGCTCTATATTCCCCATACATTTCCTATAAGACTCGGCGGCTATTTTGTAAGCTGAAACGCATCATTGCGCATGTATGAGCAGGCTCATGTCCCATATTTCTGGCAATGATATGGAACATTTTCAAGTTTGCACCAAGTTCAACAATTAATAACTGCTCACCTATTATTTTCAGTCGGCCTCAAACCCACTTATACACGCTAAGGAACCCGATGTCTTCAGTCGTAGAACAAGTTTCATCGCTTTCAGACTCAGAAAAACACGTAGACTAGCCATCACGCTCTAAATAGTGTCGTACTTTTAATCTAGAATATCAAAAATTACTTTTTTTCGTCCTTCTTCCTCAAAAGAAGTAAATTTAAGTGAGCTAGATGTGCGCGATAATTCGAAAGAAAACTACTAGATCGATCAAATTAACCCGACGCAGTGACCGATTTGACGTCACTAGGTACCAGTTTCCCAAAACACGGCCAACCAAGAAGGGCGTGGCAAACGACTCCAAATCGAAAAAAAAATTATGCAGTCTATATCTACAACATTAGGAGATTTCAAATCGAACAAGAAAGTCTGAAGGCATATATACACTTTAAGGAAACAATTTCAAAGCGCGTGCCTTTGATGTTTTCTTGTTTTGTATGTATAACAACTTTATTTTTGAATGAAAATGTTTTATTAAAATTCTAACTTTTAATATTGAAGACTTTGTATGATTTGGTCTTGTATATTAATGATAATCACATGAATTTTGTCGTGCATATCATCATGATCATTACCATCACCATAATGATCATGATCATCATGATCATCATGATCATCATGATCATCATGATCATCATGATCATCATGATCATCATGATCATCATGATCATCATGATCATCATGATGATCATCATGATCATCATGATCATTATCACCATCACGATGATGATGATGATGCGTCACCAAGATCATCATCATCATCATCGTCATCATCGTCGTCGTCGTTGTCGTCGTCGTCGTCGTCGTCGTCGTCATCATCATCATCATCAAAATGAAAATTTGCATGTATCCGCACCTTAATATTACGTTGTTTATCACATTTAAACGCATTTTTCTGTCTCTTGGCCCTTTCACTAAGAATAAATAAAACGATAAATAGATTTATACATGCTTACCGATTGATTAAATTTGAGCGCATTTTGAGTGGTATATTCTTAAGGGGGGGGGGGGGACTTACCTATTTACTAGCCATGGTTGCTATGAAAAGTATTTGAATCTCTAGAAAGTTTTTCTTATATTATAACTTCATAAATAAAATCAATTTGTGAAATGGATAATTTTCTGATATATGTGATGACGTCATCTCTCTTACGTAATTTATGACGTCATATTTTATAAATTATAAAACAAGCGTGCAGTTGGTCGGATTAACTCACAAATAAGCGAAATCATTTTGGTTCAAACTGACCAATTGCACGCTAGGTTTTTAACTTTTTATAGAATATGACGTCATTAATGACGCAAGAGTGATGACGTCATCACACATCAAAAAATGGTCCATTTCACAAATTGGTTTCATCATGAGCTTAAAACATTAGAAAAACCTCTTAGACATTTTCAAATCCTTTCCTTAGCAACTGTGGCTGGTAAATAGGTAAGTCCCCCCTTATAAAGTCACTAGACTGATTTAGCATCAGGACGCGAACGTCAAATACGACGGCGCGAGCGCATTTTTCTCGTGCGCGCGCCGTCCTGAACGACGTTGACCTCCTAAACAGGACGTGAAAATGCTGCAAATGGCGTCCTGTTTAGGAGGTCAACGTCGTTCAGGACGGCGCGCGCACGAGAAAAATGCGCTCGCAACGTCGTATTTGACGTTCGCGTCCTGATGCTAAATCAGTCTACTGCCTACTTTTGAACACTTGATTTGAGCCCACGATGTGCGCGCGAACAAAAACCGCTGAATAAAATTCGAAATTCTATTGAGGAACCATACACGTTTTGAACTTCAACTGCGCAAAACCCTCATATTTCGCACAGGACTCTACATTTTTCATATGCTTAATTGAAAGAACTTTTACGTTATATCAATTTTTTAAAAAAAGTTAATTTTTCTAAAACATGAAAAATAGATTTTTGTAGGAATTTGTATTCGACTTTGAGATTTTTGAGAGCGCTGAAAGTGCGAAATAAGACAAATCGATATTTTGGATTTTCGAAAAAAAAATCTGAATTTTATGCTTGTTTTATGTGCTGATTCGAATCTGAGCGGAGCGTGTTTAAAGACGTATTTGCATAAGCCCTAGATGATTGACGAATCAGAAAAGACGAGGTTTGAAACGGCGAGTCGCGAAGCAACAACTTTCCCTGTAAATCTATGATATCTCTATTATAATGGTACCTTTTGCCCAGGGTTACACCAGAGAGTTTGATGAAGTCCCTTATACATGGACTGTCCAATAGGGTTAACTCATCGGAGTCGCGTGCGTTGTCAAAGCTTTCAACCTAGGAAAAAATCAGCTTAGGTAAGATTCCCTAAACATGTGTTGCATGCTCCGCCCGGACTTTCGACCCCTTACCCTTTTCTATACCAAATTTCGGCAAAAAAGTACCCCTTTTATATACCTTTTTGCCTTAAAAGGTACCCCTTTCATATTATCTTTGAAGAAAAGTTACCCCCTTTTATACCAAAACTCACAAATTCTCACCCCTTTTCCATACTTGCGTACAATCTATTGAAGAATCTATTGCAGAGACGTTTACTTTGTAGTGGCCAAGAGGAAAAAATAGATTTACAGCCATTCTCAGACACCGCGCACTCTTGCGATTTTTTCTGTCGCGACAATTTGGTTTTTGGTGGACGTCATTGAAAATCGTGCCATAGCACTGTCAGAAAACACAAAGCGGCAAAGGCCTGTGCGTATGAAATGTCATGGAATCGCTTTGATTGACGTCCATCAAACCCTACTTTGTCGTGACAGAAGAAATCGCAACAGTGCGCGTGTCTGAGAATTGATGTAAAACAGTTACACGCGCGGTGGAGGCTAGCCTCCTTTGCAGCTGTTCATAGGGTCGTCACGTAATGAACTGCATTCAGCATGCTGCAAGGATTTTGCAACGAGAATATACCTGTTGAATGATGAATTGTGAATGGCATAGAAGAGACTCTTCGGTAAAACTAGTGCTGGAGCAGTTCTCTGGAGGAATAGAAATCTGGGAATAAAAAAAGAAACAAAAATGAAATTTCCCATTAGTCCAAATCTTCAATTACTTACTCTTTGCTTTTCCTTCAGTTTCATTTAAGAAACAAAACATTTTCTCCGATGCTTTCATAGCCTGGTGAAAACTTCGGCTACGCTTTTGGGAGAATTCTCGGCGGAGCAGAAGTCGAGGTTTTCACCAGGCTATGAAGGCATCGGAGAAAATGTTTTATTTCTTTAAAATTTGGATGATATCTCACCTGGACCTTGTTCAGTAGGTCTACAAAGCTTAAGTCTGGATTTACCAACAAGAACTCAATCACTATCTGAATAAAACAATTAAAAAAATTAAAAGCATAAGAAATGTAAGAAAATTATGCTACATGAGACCGTATGCAAGCACAGATTTCCGCACCCAAAAACGGCCATTTTCCAAGTTGCCCAAAATCTCCAAAACAAAACGTTAATCAGCAATGAGAAAAGAAATTCGGAATTCTCATTTGTCATACCTTTTGTAGACCCCTTTTACGTGACGTCAAAGCAGCTCAATTTGGAGGACAAAACAAAAAAAATTTCAATCTCCTGAAAATACACCAGTTTCACATTCGATGGAAACCGCTGTTTTTTAAGACCACAGACTCATTTGCACAGGCTTAGCCTCGTTTATAAGCCAGCTATTCATAGACACCAATAAAAGTCCGTGGGATTTCAAAACATTGGTATTGTTCAACTTACACATTCTTTACATTACGGTTGACTTTTGCAAATCATTAGCAACAGCCAACTGTAATGTAAAGAATGTGCAAGTTAAATAATACCAATCCCACGGACTTTTAATGGTGTATTTCAATAGATGTCTTATAAACGAGGCTAAGCCTGTGCAAATGAGTCTGTGTTCTTCAAAAACAGCGGTTTCAACCGAATGTGAAACTTGAGTATTGGGAGCTATTGTTTTGTCCTCCAAATTAAGCTGCGATCTCTGATTTTTTTATGTTGGTTAAATTCTCATGGTTGCCTTAGTTTAGCATTGTTAAGCTTTGTGTGCAACACTCAATCAAGTCTTGTAACCAAATTGTGGAACATCATCCCTTCAGTTAATAGATGTTATAGACCGAATGCCAGTATGGCCGACACTCGTATTATCACAATTATTTTAATTCATATTTTATTTGACCGCAAATTAAAATTATAGATTTATATAAATTTAGATTATAGTAAATGTTTGTGGGCGTGACAATTGCATGTCTTTTTCTTGCATTTCCATAGTTCCTGATCAGTGGTTTCCGTAGTAGTGTTTGTCATACAAACTTACTTTGCTCAGTTTTGCTTTCTCGGTCATTTTGTGGATAAAAGGAGCATATTCTTCTGATGGTTTCATCAAGAAATAATCGGCACAGGCTGGAAACAAAAATATCATTGTCATCATCGCCTTCATCATCATTTCCGTCATTGTCATGATATGATGATGACGATTATACTATTAGAAAGTGTTGACGTTGATGGTGATGATACTGGTGATTGTGTTGATGAATGCAATGATAACGATGATGTTGATGGTGATTCTGATGATGGTGATTCTGATGATGGTGATTCTGATGATGGTGATTCTGATGGTGGTGATTCTGATGATGGTGATTCTGATGGTGGTGATTCTGATGATGATGATGGTTCTGATGATGATGATGATGATGATGATGATGATGATTCTGATGGTGGTGATTCTGATGATGATGATGATGGTGGTGATTCTGATGGTGATTCTGATGGTGGTGATTCTGATGATGATGATGATGGTGGTGATTCTGATGATGATGATTCTGATGGTGGTGATTCTGATGATGGTGATTCTGATGATGATGATGGTTCTGATGATGATGATGATGATGATGATGATGATGATTCTGATGGTGGTGATTCTGATGATGGTGATTCTGATGATGATGATGGTTCTGATGATGATGATGATGATGATGATGATGATTCTGATGGTGGTGATTCTGATGATGGTGATTCTGATGATGATGATGGTTCTGATGATGATGATGATGATTCTGATGGTGATGATTCTGATGATGATGATGATGGTGGTGATTCTGATGATGGTGATTCTGATGGTGGTGATTCTGATGATGATGATGGTTCTGATGATGATGATGATGATGATGATGATGATTCTGATGGTGGTGATTCTGATGATGATGATGGTTCTGATGATGATGATGATGATGATGATGATGATGATGATGATTCTGATGGTGGTGATTCTGATGATGATGATTCTGATGATGATGATTCTAGTGATGGTGAAAGGGATGATGATGATGATGATGATGATTCAGATGCTGGTGAAGATGACGATGATTGAGATGATAAAAGTGATGATTTGGAAGAAGATGATGGTGCTGGTGATTCTGATGATAAGGATGTTGACAGTGATGGAGATGACATTTTAATGAAATATTCAGGCAAACAATAAGATAGAAAGCAATCTGTTTTAATGACCTGTTGTAAACCCAATGATTACATTTTCTCCTCCATCATATCCAGCAATCCACCATTCAGCTATTGGACCCATTTTCTTAGCTGGAACACCATCTAAAAATTGTGAAAACATACAAGTCTATCAATAAACAAACAATTAAATGTACAAGTGAAATGACTAGTATACCGAAACCGTGGGTTCGAGTCCTGCCAAGGGCATATGATATTTTTCTCTTAATTCTTTATTCTATTATTCACACCGAACGCATTTCATTTCACTAGTATTATCCTCAATTGTGCGTAAATATTTACGGTGTTCAGCTTACCCATGAGATTAATATCGCCCTGGACCCCCACAGTTGCCACATATACAACATTGTCTGGCTGCGTAACCAACTTGGTTGGTCCTTGTAGTGTAGTGGTTAACACGTCGGACTAGTTTACCGAAACCGTGGGTTCGAGTCCTGCCAAGGGCATATGATATTTTTCTCTTTCTTTATTTGATTAACTGTACCTGTGGAGGGGATTGTTCCTGTCCTACAAGAAGGCTGCCATATACCCCCGGGGGACTCCCTTATAAGGGGGGTGGGGTCCTCGCCGTCCCTTTTAGGGTTTGAAATCAGTGTTTTGGTCCAGCTTAGGGTGACAGTGACGAGAATGCCCACCAGCTGAGTTTTGTGGTCCCGCTTAGGGTATAAAATCAACAACAATACTTATTTTCAAAGACGTCATCATAAACTCATACAAGCAGACGGCGTTTGATGCTTAAGTGTCAAAATACAAATAAAATCGAGAAACCGAACCAAAATGATACGTTATTGATTGGTCCTTTTAGGGATGAAATTTCATCACTGCTAATCCCATTATCTCAAAATACAGGTCCCTTTTAGGGGTCATTTTCAGTATTTCCGACGAAGACCCCTGCCCCTTTTATAAGGGAGTCCCCCCTAAGCATATACCTCTTCTGAAATACAGAATATGCTGCTTTCTGGTCTAGCTTGGGTGATAATTAGTAAATAAACCCCTCCTGGCGGCTGGGATGTCGGCTGATAATGTCCGAGGATGAGAAATGGTCCGAAAAAAGAACATTTGGCCGAGAAGCGAAGCTTCGAGGGTAAATGTGATATTTTGAGGACCATTTCTCATCCATGGACATTATCAACCGATATTCCAGTGAGCCAGAGGGGGTTTATTTATTTTATAACCCAACGACTTCACTGAAATGAATTCAACAAACTGCATCGACTCGTCATCTCCAGAGTTTTCAAAAAATAACTCTCTCTCGTCTCCAAGCTGGATATAAAAACAATTATTTTGGTAAATGAAAGCTGTTTGACATTGAACTATTCTATTGCTTGACATTTGTTGTCGAATTCTTTGTTGGTTTTTAGTAGTTTATAAAAACAATTTCGAAAACAAACCAAAAACTTCATTCACGAAACATGGGTGCTTACCATTGAAGACATTTACAGTATATTTTGTTGATTTTTTCGTGTTTCCTGGCGTAGTTTTCTCAACCAGTATTTGTTTTTTATTCTGACTTGTTTGTAAAAACCGAGTTTCTTTGTTTTCCGTGTTTTTTTTCTTTTCTTTTTTAACGTTTTTACCTTCTGCTGGACAAATATCACTTCGGACGGGGGATATCGCCTGATACCCGTCCTGCACGTGACCCATTTGAACCAATGACAGCGCGCGAAAATTCATCGTTGGGTTATAACATCAAATATTCGTTATGCCATGCATGGGCCTATATAAATGGTGTTAATTTTTCGTACCAAAGTTTCATCATTCGATTATAAACTTTACGGCCTTTTCTGAACTTCAAATTGTATGGGTGGTTCAGATCTCAGGATACCAGCAAGCTCAGAGAACCAATTACATTACACCATTTTAATCCAGACCACCTTGCCATATAATAAGTATTTATTATACTGTTTTAGGTTAACCTACCTTCTTGCTCAGGATTGTCATGATAGATAGGCTTCAGATATCCACTGAAGTATAATTCTACATCCTCTTCTATCAAGCCCGTGTCAAATGCACATAAATGGGTATTCTTGTCATACACACTGAAAACAAGTAAAAAACAATTCTCATTCCTCTCGTTCCTCTCATTCCTCTCATTCCTCTCATTCCTCTCATTCCTCTCATTCCTCTCATTCCTCTCATTCCTCTCATTCCTCTCATTCCTCTCATTCCTCTCATTCCTCTCATTCCACTCATTCATCTCATTCATCTCATTCATCTCATTCATCTCAATCATCTCATTCATCTCATTCTAATATATAATTATACCCCCTCATTCTCCTGAGCATTATTTCACTATTTGACTATTATAGAACACCTCAGAGAGAATGACATCTGCAGGGCTCAAAAAATCAGCCAGTCATACACCAGTCAAGAGGTCTGGCATATGATTTCTGTTTTTAAATATGACTGCTCAACATGCATATGTCAGTGTCCAAAAATGTTTTTTGACTGGACCGTTGACCACCCGTTATTTTAAGTCCTTATCTGGTCCCCAAAATTAGATTCAAGTACATAATGAAATAATAAAGAAATGCATGAAAGAATGAATGAATGGAAATTCTATTTTTTTACCTGAAATTGGTGAGTTTGTGCTGCGGCTGCATATCAAAACTTTCAAACTGTTTCTCATGACCTGTGAACAGGGACAACTTTGGATTTGATAAAGCAACACATTCTTCCACCTGTATGAAGAAAAGTATCAAAAATTAATGACAACTTTGCCAAACTTTCGAATTGTTTACTGCATTTACTAATAAGTAAGCACTGGATCCGGGAGTGACTAATTAAAATACTAATGCTGTGTATCAACGCTGGGTCAAAGAAGTGAAGTTTTAAATAAATGCTATGGGTTTTCGGTTTTTCGACACTTTTTTTTTTACGCATACATACGTATTGCGTTATTATGCGATAGGCTAGTTCCTTTTTCAACACCCTAAAATATACCAGAAAGTGCTGATTTGATAAACCTCAAATTTTTACTCACAGCATCCTCACTATCACCACTGAATATCCTAACTTCTGGGTTGTGTAGCATCTGTCTGCATTCATCACATCTTTCTGGTAGCTGCAAATAGCAAAATCAAGTGAATACATGTACATGTGCAGTTATATTATACAATTGTTAGATCCAGGAAGGAAGACTAGTGCTTTTTACAACATTCTTAAGTTATGGTACATAAAGCTATCTGCACTACAGTTTTTAGAAATCCAGGCCTTTAGTTACTTGAGTGACTTATTATTGTTTATGTTACAACCGCACCACCATGCACTTTCTACTATTCCCCACTGTACTCTGAAGATGACTTCCTGTCAAGTTGTTGACATGTCAGTCACCAACAACAACAGTCTTTCTCAACAATACACTCACCCGGATGATCACATTATTTACTCCAATCATACTGGATAATTAGGGGTATGACATCTTTGGACAAATAATCTATTAAGTAAGGTTCCTAGTTTCTTGATACCTGAACATCTGATGTACATGTGTCACCATGTGAAGAACAGCTACTACCCTGACGTTCGTCTGCATTATCTGCAGATTCTTTTCTTTTATATGAACTAAAAAATAATGAAGAAGTTCTTTATTTTATATATTTTTTACCATCTTTATATAGCAGGCTTGTCTTTTCTGTGATTCTTCTCTACTTTATGGACTCAATTTTACAGGTTTAGCCTTTTTTAAGGTCAGGCTCATAAGGGTGCATAAACAATACTTTACCCCCTGAGTCCCCCCCTCCCCCCCCGGGACACCACCCTCAGTCAAACTTTGTCCCCCTTAATTTTGAAGATACCAAAATATGAAATGCTTTCCTACTTTGTTTCTGAGGGTTGCACCCCTGGGCTGAATTTGTGTCATGCACCCCTCCCTGAACAAAATAACTCATTGTCAAAACTCATTGACAATCAAAATGTTGAGAATGGGCATCTTGAATACTTTTTTGAAATTATACAAACAGACTTTTACTGTTTTATATGAATAACTAGCTTAATTATGATCAAAGTTGTCATTCTGTACCAAAGAGCAGAGCTTTCAATAATATTTGGAGTAGACGGTCAATCCAAAAAAGTAGGGGTCCGTATCCAAAGGGGCCGTAACTTTATTTGGCAATGAATTAATTTTTTTGTCAAAATAGCTGGCAGTTTAAGGTGAAGTATCCGGCGATAAACCGCTGGTAGCAGCCTTTTATTGAAAGCTCTGAAGAGAAGGAAACAGAGGTCAGGGTTCTTAGTGCAATTCAAGGGGCTATTTACACAGTATACAATCATTCATTCATTTTGGGTTTAATTTTGCTGAAACATCTTTATCATATTATAATAATTATTATTATTATGTATTATAGTTTACCATTTTATTTTCATTAATACTTACATCTTAGAGCATTTCTCAATAACCACAGTCAATTTGCCAAGGGCTGGATTTCCTCCACTTTTTTCCATTCTGTAAAGGAATTTAAAAAAAAAAACAAGCTGGAAATGCAGTTCTAAATATTATTATTTTTTGAGTGCTTATAAAGCCAAGTGCCCTTAATTAAAACAGGGATTTCATTAATCAATAAAATTTCGAGTACGCAATTGGCTTATTTTTTTCATTTAGACATCATGACATAAGATATATGATATATGATATATGACATATCACATAAGATATACGATGTATTATGTACGAATGAATGAATGGAAATTCTATTTTTTTACCTGACGTTGGTGAGTTTGTGCTGCGGCTGCATATCAAAACTTTCAAACTGTTTCTCATGACCTGTGAACAGGGACAACTTTGGATCTGATAAAGCAACACATTCTTCCACCTGTATGAATAAAAGTATCAAAAATTAATGACAACTTTGCCAAACTTTCGAATTGTTTACTGCATTTACTAATAAGTAAGCACTGGATCCGGGAGTGACTAATTAAAATACTAATGCTGTGTATCCACGCTAGGTCAAAGAAGTGAAGTTTTAAATAAATGCTAGGGTTTTTGGTGGATGGCATGGGTGGTGTGTAGTGGTTTTCTGCAGCCTTTCACCAATGTACGTGGTCTGGGCTTGAGCCCTAGCTGGGACCCGGGGGGGGGGGGGGGAGGGGGGAGGGGGGGAGGGGGTTCAGGGTGTAAAGTATCGGGTATGTTTGTCGCAAATTTCCAAAAATACTCCTAAAAGATACCGGAAGTTTTTTCAAAAGGGCGTGGCAAATTTTAACACCTAAGAGATACCACAAAAATAATACCATTACAAAATAAAGACTTTTGACATGTTTTTTTTTAACGCACACATAAGTATTGCATTATCATGCAATGGACTAGTTCCTTTTTTAACACCCTAAAATATACCACAAAGTGCTGGTTTGATAAACCCTGGGGGCTGGGACAGGAGCATAATCATGTATTACTAAGTTGATATTAATTGTTGCATTGTTCTCTTCCTTGCGATGAGAGTTTTTCTCCAGGTTCTCCAGTTTTTCTTTATCATAAAAATCAACACGTAAGTTAAATGTTGATTGTTGTAAAATAAATATCCATGTATAGAACGTAGTGGTAAAAGTTTTGCTTCAAAAGGTACGCCTTTCATATACCTTTAAAGAAAACTTATCTCTTTTTATACTAAAACTCACAAATTTTCACCCCTGTGCTATACGTGCAGCCTTTTGGGTGTAGCATCCTCGTATAGTCCATTATAAGGAGTACCCCCCCCCCCCCCCAGATTTTACTCACAGCATCCTCACTATCACCACTGAATATCCTAACTTCTGGGTTGTTTAACGTCTGTCTGCATTCATCACATCTTTCTGGTAGCTACAAATAACAAAATCAAGTGAATACATGTGCAATTATATTATACAATTTTTAGGTCCAGGAAGGAAGAATAGTGCTTCTTACAATATTCTGAAGTTATGGTACATAAGGTATATCTGCACTACACTTTTTAGAAACTCAGGCCTATAGTTACTTGAGTGGCTAATTACTGTTTACGCTACAACCACACCACCACACTGTCTATTTATTCTCCACTGTACTCTGAAGATGACTTCCTGTCAAGTTGTTGACATGTCAGTCACCAACAACAACAGTCTTTCTCAAGAGTACACTCACCCAGATGATCACATAATTCATTCCAATTATAATTGTGATAATTAGGGGTATGGCATCTTATGACAAATAATCTATTATAATATTAAGTAAGGTTCCTAGTTTCTTGATATACCTGAATCTCTGATGTGTCACCATGCGAAGTACAGCTACTACTCTGACCTTCATCTGCTTTATCTGCAGATTCCTTTCTTTTATATGAACTAAAAAATAATGAAGAAGTTCTTAAATTTTATTTTTTTTACCATCTTTATACATATATAGCAAGCCTGTCTCTTATGTGATTCTTCTCTACTCTATGGACTCAATTTTACAGGTTTAGCCTTTTTTTAAGGAGGCTCATTAAAAGGGTGGATCCAGGGGAGGGTGCGTATAACCAGTACTTTACCCCCTGTGTCCCCCCCCCCCCCTGGGACACCACCCTCAGTCAAACTTTGTCGCCCTTAATTTTGAAGATACCAAATAATGAAATGTTTTCTTTCTTTGATTCTGAGGGTTGTACCCCCCTGGGCTGACTTTGTGTTATGCACCTCTCTCTGAACAAAATAACTCATTGTCAAAACTCATTGACAATCAAAATATTAAGAATGGGCATCTTGAATACTTTTTTGAAATTATACATACAGACTTTTACTGTTTTATATGAATAACTAGCTTATGATCAGCTGTCATTCTGTGCCAAAGGGAAGGAAACACAGGTCAGGGGTCTAAGCACAAGGGGCTATTTACACAGTATGCAATCATTCATTATTTTGGGTTTAATTTTGCTGAAACATTATGATTATTATTATGTATTTTTACCATTTTTACCATTACATTTTTATCAATACTTACATGTTAGAGCATTTCTCAATAACCACTGTCAATTTACCAAGGGCTGGATTTCCTCCACTTTTTTTCATTCTGTAAAGGAATTAAAAAAAAAAAACAAGCTGGAAATGCAGTTCTAAATATTAGTATTTGTTGGGAGGTAGTATACTTCAGCCCACGTGAACCCTTGGTTATAGGGCCAATAATTTGCCTCTAGTTCAGTCAAAAATTACATTTCACAGAACCTTAGTCCAATATTTGTCCAAACACTAGTACTGTTGCTATTGTTTCGCCAATGGAGTAATCCTAATATATTCTTTTGTTTCACTTGAACCTCGTCTTGAAGTGCGTGATCACTCAACCAGAATATTGAAAGTATGTGGGCTATTACATACAGAGAAATGTATGACAGGTGAGTTATCTAAAGTCTTAACAAACTGTATTTTTCCTGTTCTTTTACAGATATCACAACAAAATTTCACACACACTACAATGAATAGTTATCCCCACTTTTTGGAAAGTTTCATGAGATTTTATTAAGAACTAAAGTTTTTAACATTTTTCTTTGTGGCGAAATACTAAATCGCGACATTGTCTCGATATTCTGTGATTTTTCTCGAATCTTGGTTTCTTTCTGATATGTACCTCATAATCCAAGCTTTTTTCGGCCTTACTTTTATTAATTCTTTGTTTCATATCTAAAATCTATTTATAAGTTAAGAAATAAGTTAAAGTTATAGTGCTAAGAGAAACGAGGTTATTCTGGGCGAAAAACCCTTGGAAATAAATTCGGAAAAATTAATCCCGACCTCGATAGGATTCGAACCCACCGCCTTCGGATTTGTACACCGACGCTCTACCAGCTGAGCTAAAGGTCGAACTGGGAGCAAACCGGGGTGAAATTAGATGTTAGCTTCGCGGTATTTGAAATGTAAAGATATGAATATGAGGACCGCGTAGCACTGTGAAATACATAAAAAGGAAATAAGTTAAAGTTATAGTGCTAAGAGAAACGAGGTTATTCCGGGCGAAAAACCCTTGGAAATAAATTCGGAAAAATCGAGGTCGGAATTAATTTTTCCGAATTTATTTCCAAGGGTTTTTCGCCCGGAATAACCTCGTTTCTCTTAGCACTATAACTTTAACTTATTTCCTTTCTATGTATTTCACAGTGCTACGCGGTCCTCATATTAAAATCTATTTAAATGAGTTAATTTATTCAGATAAATCTTGATGGATTTGTTTATTTAACGCATGACATACAATCCATCCACTGATTTTAGTTTCTATTTTGAACTCGCAACATGTACTTTATTTTGCTAAATTAAGAAAACAATCGAATAATTGAAATCGCTGACTCATACTTCTCATTATTTAAAGTGTTCAGTGTATTTTTAAATCTGAGATCAGTCACTGAAAATTGTGAGATATAGTTACCATTATTGCGCCCATTTACGGCACAGTCGTACTGTAAAATAAAAAGTACAGTAATATTGTTTACATCGAAGAAGATAAGAATCACAGAACACCGAGACAAAAGAAGCCGCTCCCAGGGTTAGAATTTCTACTATAAATTTATCTTGTGCATTGAGCAGCTATATGATAAATTGATCGAATACAAACGCAAAGACTTTAAGTTTCTTTGAATTTCATGATTATTTTCTAAAAGAGAACAAGCTAGAAAACGTGAGTTCAATTCATTTTCACTTGAAATTTGTAATTTTCAACTCGCATTTAGCCATGTGGGAATTTCGAACCCTGCCTCTCATCAGTCGCCAATGTCGCGATTTAGTATTTCGCAACAAAAACAATTGATAAAAAAAATTAAGCTTTCATTAGAATCTCCTGACACTTTCTAAAAAGTGGGGATAACTATTCATTCTAGTTTGTGTGAAATCTGGTTGTGATATCTATAA
This sequence comes from Anthopleura sola, assembly GCA_023349425.1. Classification (NCBI taxonomy): domain Eukaryota; kingdom Metazoa; phylum Cnidaria; class Anthozoa; order Actiniaria; family Actiniidae; genus Anthopleura; species Anthopleura sola. The sequence continues at coordinate 18,615,451 of JALHLI010000001.1, forward strand.
AAGAACGGTAAAAATACAGTTTGAAGTAACTCTTAGTCACTCACCTGCCATACATTTTTCTCTGTATTCCGTCCGACGCGTTAAAACAAGAAGGTGATCCTTCAATCTGTACCGTAAATCCTCTATTATATATTCCTTTTCAGTCTCGCGGCGTTATTTTTAAAGGATACTCTGTCAGCAGGGAAAGGATCGCCATATATTACAGTTCCTTATGCACCTATTTTAAAAAAAGGTTGTGGCAGCTGATCATCGGAAAGCAACAAGTAGCAAGCCAAGCCGACGGCAAAAAAAAACATATTCATTTTACCCCTTATTCATCATTTATACGCGATTATTTTATTTCTTTTCTAATGGTAGGCTGCAACTATTTCGATTCTTTAAGCTAATGTTGTCCCGAATCTTCGGCTCATTAAGACATGTTTGCAGGTTGTCTAGGCTTGTTTCTTGTCGCTTGCTTTCGGTGGCGACATCTCGATGCGACAACCTTTATCAAAATAGGTGTATAAGTCTAATAAAACAGCACATTAACCCAGCTTAGGCTATCTGTGAACAAAAACTGAGGCCATAGCTAAAACAAGTGTCTTTGGCCTACCATTATACCGTTTTTAGATCCAAAATTGGTTAAAACTAAAATATTTTCTAGATCATTATCACCTGTGTTGACGGTTTTAGTCACAAAAATATAGGCAAGTTTTAGAGTCAAAATTTCAACTTAGTACATGGCTTTCCACAAAAAAATCCATTCTAAAGATCAAACATCACTTAGTTTGTGATTTTCTAGAATAACATTTTTGGGTTGATAATATGACGATTTTTGGGAGACCCTAACGTGCAAGGAATTCGAAGCAAAAAACATTACTTCTCTGACCGAGTAGTCGTAAACAAGACTCCTACATTTCGATCTGCATGGGTTAAGTTTTCCGTAACTATCAAATTGAGGTCTTTCAAGAAAGATAAAGGCTATAGAATTTTACAAACTTGACCATTGGTCAGTTTTACTTGGTAATGTAACGGTTTTGGAAGTTTAAGCTGGGCTCATATATCAAGAATCGGCGCCGTTGTGGAAGTTAATTAACCTGAAATTGTTAGTGATTGAACATGCCATTTCTATCAGCTTCGCTAAATACAGATAATGGCAAGAAACAAATCACAAAAGGCTCTTTGTTTCTTAAGATTAACGTTAGCTCACCTTACTACTGGTCCCAAAGAAACGGTCACTGGAATATTCGGCTTTGTTCGACGGGTAATGCTATCCCCCGGGCGTAGAGCGGGGCCGAAAAACAATATTACAAACCAGCGGTATTTTTAGTCAATTACCATATGATACACAGGGCACCCATGTAGTAATATGCATTTTCCGACAATTTCCGAATGACTCGTTTTCGGCGAAGTTTCCGACAAGGCACGGCCGTCTGAATATTTCTTAAATTCAGGAAAACGACTAATTTATAACAATTCAAGCCATTCAGCATTTGTTAAGAAATGTCAAGCGCTTTTCGTGAGCTTAATGAATTTGAAATTGAGCAATTTCTCGAACCTCGGCATAGAATACGAAACACTCATTTGAGACACATGCTCGACTGTCATACCTTAAAAAAGTGCCTATAAACCCTGGTACAATATTCTTACGACTGATTCTACATCAAGCGATTCTTAGTACTGATTCTACATCAAGTGAATAGTAGAATGTTGAAGTATTGATTCGCAAGTTGAGTGTTGAGTCCCAGGGGTGGAGGGGGGTTCAAATTTACTTTCCGTTGATTTCTATATATATGATGACTATAAAACGATTACAGCTAACTTTTTTTAGACTTTTATTGCCTAAGATCATCTGAAACCAAAAACAATTGATGCCACGGCAAGGCCGTCCATGTACGAGTTAATCTGATGGAGTGATGACGGGCTACCTGTGGTAATATTTGTCACGTAATCCTGCAAAGTCAGTTGGATTATTGAGTTATTCGCATGGCGCCTGGCTTCAACGAGTTTATTTTCTACAAATCCAAGTGTAATAAGGTACAAATTGTTCATACTGTATTAGTAAGGTTGTTATATTGTGATTGAGGATTTTTAAAGACAATGTATACCAAATATTATCGAAAATCGAAGGGGCAAATCGTTAGTATCGAGTGACACAACAAGAAGACTCAACTTGGCTGTCCTAAAACAATAAAAATTTCACTTGGATTCTTTTAATATTTTCTGAGAATGTCAATAAACGTTTTATCTTCTATACCATCGAGTTTCTTGTCTATTAGAAGCAGTTTAATGGACCAAATAATTTATCTTTCGCATAAAGCGTGACCGCTTACGACTCAAGTTGTCATTATTTTGGGGGTCAATAGGAGTTGTATTTCGTCTTGCCAAAATTCGAATTTTCAAGTGCCCCAAAATTTTATTTGATGAAAGTAGAGATAAAACATTGCTCTTTCTCCCTGTATTAGTTAATTTATGTGAATCGATGTACCATTGGAGATATAAGCCTTGCAGCATGGGGTATATCATTTTGCTCAAAATAATTAAAATAATGTAAAAATCGATAAAATATTCCCATTTTAAGCAAAATGCTTGATAAATCCATCCAAATGAGGGTTAGGATCCCTTATTCATGAAATTAAATTGTTTGCCGAGGAATGCGAAAGGAATTTTGTGATTTTTAGGGTTTTTGGGGATGTGGCGAAATCGAGTGAAAAAACCGGAAGTGATCAGAAAAAACGGTTTTCGGTGCCGTTCTCCTAAACTATTTATCCGATCGCAGTGAAACTTACACAACAGTTATAATTCACTAAGGCCTACATTCTGACAAAATTTGAGCGATTTCGATTTTTTTCATTCTGCACCCCTCAGGTGGTATTTACGAACTACCCCTCGTAATATTGTTTTTTCGGCCCCGCTCTACGCCCGGGGGATAGCATTACCCTTGTTCGACTATCCCACTCAGCTGTCTCATCCGGGATCAGTTATCAATTCAACACAGGAAACCCAATTATAGTCATGCAGTTCTGTTTGTCGTTAGGCAGTACATCAATCTCGTTCCCAGAGCCCTTATTTCTTACTGCGCATGCTCGACGAAATAAATAGGCTCTGGAAAACTCTAATATATTGACTCCGACGAAGAACTAACGTCCGAAACGTCAGTTCCTATTTTCATTACGGTGTAAAATTTATTAATCTACGATAACTGTTTCATTAGAAACACCGACGCAGTCCACGCTAGTGTTCACTAGCCATCATCCATCTAATATATCCTGCCTCCTGATTGGCCCTCAAAATAACAAAGGAATACACCGGAAGTATAAGTTTTACTAGCAAATAAACTTGATCGCATGAAAAATATCATATACGTATCTCTCGTATTTGGTTATTCAATTTTTAGTGAATTCAAGGGGGAGACGACAAGGACCATACATATTCCTTCTTCTATTGAATCCCATACAACAAAATAATTGCTCTAGATAGCTGGGTTTATCGACGGTTTATTCAAACGTGAATTTTATGACGCGCAACTGAAAAGCCATTTCGCAGCTGAACACGATTAGCCAATACGATTAGCCAATGATGGTATAGTTTTCAACCTCTTGGTGAAAAACAAACGTGTTTTAAAAGCGTTAGAGTGCATTTAGTAAAAGCGTGAAACTTTACTAATACTAAATTGTACTATTTTGTACAAATTAGTAATTAGTAAGTTTAGTGTGCACGTGCAATCACTGAACCGCGATTGTGTGAATAATCAAGTTAAGCGCAGTCAAGCGCGTTTTAGAAACGCTGGTGTACAAAAACCAATGAAACGAATAGTTATGATTACTGTGTCTAAATGTCGTGGAGAATAGTTTCAAGATTACAGAAGTGAATAAAGGTCATTTTTACGTATATTAACGTTTAAAGCCAGCCAGACTGAGTATTTGTAAGGTGAGCTACAATACAGTAAATAACACTTGTTCTTTAGTGTGCCTTGAATTTGCAGTAGCGCAAAGGAATGAAGACTCTAAAAGGTTTTTACTCCCGTATTATTGTGGTTATTATTGTGGTTATTGTAGTTTTAGATGTGTCTTGTGTCTTGATTTTGCAGCAGCGAGAAGAAATAAAGTCATTAAAACCTTTTTACTTGTGTATTATTGTGGTCATTTTATTTTTAGACGTGTTCGTTGTCATGATTTTTCAACAGCACAAATGAATAAAGACTTTTAAATAATTTTACGTGCGTGTTGTGGTTATTTTTAGCTTGACTTCCTTATTCTAGGCACGTGCGCATCCGCTCTTCACGCTTCAACTAATTTTTAACAAAATAGTACAAAATAGTACTATTTAGTAATTAGCGTTTCACGCTTTTACTAAATGCACTCTAGTTTATTGATGAGTTGTTTTGGAAGACCATACAGAATGGAATTACAGTTATCAATTTTAGAGGTGACGAAAGCGTGAACGAGGATTTTTGTGGTACAGACTGATAGAAATTTCCTAATACGTGCAATGTTCCGTAGGTGATAAAATGCAGATTTGACGAGAGAGTTGATGTGAGGAAGCATGGATAATGTACTATCAAAAATTACACCAATGTTTTTCGCAGATGAAGAAGGCTTGATGATATCAGAGACCGAAGTGTAAGGAAGAAGGGAGTGTAGAGGACGATGTTTACTGAAGAAGAAAAGGAGCTCGGTTTTATCCTTATTAAGCTTGAGTTTATTTAATGTCATCCAGCTATCAATATCATTCAAACAGTTTTCAATTTTCATTAAAGTACGATTTATATATTGGTCATCATCAGTAGAGAAAGGTATATATATAAAAAAGGTAAATATATACATTTCATTATACATTTTGAAACTAATTTTCATTCATATATTTATATATATATAGCTGTATTGTTCCATTTTAAATATTTCAAGAATATTTACTCAAAATGGGTCTTATCGACTAAGACCCATTTGATGTCACGATTTAGCATTCAAGCCATTTCTTGAGCCGTGTTTGAATTATCAGCTTGCCAATGTTTTCGACCAGAAAAAGACCACGCCCATTTCACCCCTTTTATTAAGATATTCTTCAATTGATAGCTCAGAGATAAAGCTTTCTTCGTCACGAAGCCAATTCATTGTTTATATCACTTGTTCCGAAGTGTGTAAATGATCCGCGCGCATCAGCTCCATGCAAAACCAGCGCCCCTTCTTTATTTCGAAACTTACCAAATATCGCACAGGTAAGCCCTAAGCTTCTCTCGCCTTTGATGACATTGAATCCGCCGCCTACCTACCAAAGCCCGAGAGGTTACATCAAAACTCCTTTGACGGCATTGGCATCTGCACAACTAAAAGATTAAAAAACGAGATACATTTTATTTGAAATAGACCTCAAAAATACCAAAGCTCAAACTAGCGCACACCTAGAATCGACCAGAACAAGACAGTTTGTATTTAGAATAAATCTCAAAAATACCTAACAAAATATCAAACATTATTTTGCGTTTTTATTCCCTTCTTTTTTTGAAAATGTCTTAAAGGAATGAAATAGAAAAGAAAACGGAAAACTGTAAATCACTCTTTAAAACACTGTTTCGGATATACTGATTTTTTTAGAAATTCAAACGAAAATAAAATGTCCACTGATCAAAAAAAAAAAAAAAAAATTCAATCATTATACAGTAGAGCTTTTTTTTGTTTAAATATATGTACATGAACTAGAGAATCAATCCCCAAAAAAGACATGACACGCTCCAAAATGGGTACAATAAAAAACGAAGGTAAAGATGTCTATTGATTTTATTTGAATAATTTACTGGAAATGACTTCGAAACCACCTACATCTGGAAATGGTATTTGTAATTAAAAGAGATGCCAGGCAGTCCAAAAAGTGGTATTTAGAAAGGCTAATAATTTGGAATAAATGGTATACGCCGTTTACATTTACCTAAAAAAGCAACAAAGTAGTAGGTATTGCAATATAAAGGCTCAAAAAAGGAACAAAAAAGGCAAAGAGCCCTGTAAGACCCAGGAACAAATACCCAATGGATGGAAAGACAACTCTTTTGTGAAGTTAAAATTCTACGGAAGGAAAGTCCGATTTTTTCTTCCAAAAAGCTGATGACAAAGAAAATACTGATCTCAAAAATTGTAAATGATACGCATTTAATTTTTTTTTTACTGAAATGAGTATTTAAACGTTTACTTCCGGTTCATTATTACAGTTTCACTTCCGGTTTGTTAACCGTGGTCGCTCTAATGGCCAAATAAGTGTAATATCTTAATCACTTTCAAACGAAAGCACATATTATAAGTAAGAAACTTTAGAACAACCTAAAAACTTTTAAAAATAACGGTAAAGAACAAGATTGGAGTCAATTTTCCACGGTTCACAACGGTTAACATTCAAATCGCGATAAAAAGATATTTTAGAATAATTCTTTTTATTATAGTGTAAGTGGCTGTAAACCGTTGTGAACCGTGCTTTTTTCTTTCGTATTTTATCAAAACCGACAAAAGTATATTTGTTAACCGTAGTTAACCGTTGTAGAACAGTAATATTTCAAATGTACGGTAAAATCTCGCCTTGATAGAAGCTTCTGTACGTTAGGTAGACTATATGTTACTTAATGAAAGGGCCTCATTTCGTTTGGTAAATTCATTTCTTCCTTCGTGGGATGGTTCTAAGAGTGATTCTTCTTGGGATTCGTACCCCTTGAAAATCTTTGCATTCAAATTAACACCCTAAAGTTCTATGGTTAACGAATTACCGCTACTTTTCGAAGAAAAAAATGCCATTCTTTGTGATGTCATGCAATTTAAAACATGCGTAGCAATCGGGTATCAGTCGGATTGTATACAAATCCATACCTATATTGAATTACGAAGGATGTACAATGTCATTTTGTCTCATTATGATAAGGGTGCGATGTGTAAAACAAGAAATATGGGTTATTGAATGTGTTTTTTTTGTGATTCGACGGAAGAATTCATGATTTTTAGCATATACACATCGCAGACAATCTTGGACAAAATGGTTGAGAATTTTTGAGTTTTTAAGGATATATTGGGTAAAACACAGTTAAATCCCTCTCTAAAGACCCCCCTCCCCCCAGAACAATGTTGGGTCTGTCGAGAGGGAGCTGTGCTAGTCAATGGAACCAACATTGTGTTGGGGGGAGGGGGCATTTTAGTTTAGATAATATTTTATGAGGAAAATTCCATTTTTTTGATATGATCAAAAATTCTCAACCCTTTTTGTCCAAGATTGTAGCATGGTAATTATTGTGTTTGGGTTGCCTGTGGTTGTAGAAATGCAATGACGTAATTTTGATCAATAGTCTTGGGGGAGGGGGGGGGGTTAAGTAATACGATCAAATGCTCCAAAATGCGCCTTTTGGAGAGGAGTGGGAGAGGAGAAGTTGGAAGTTGTCAAATTTTCTCTCCTACTCCTCCCCATCAAGCCCATTTTGGAGCATTTGATGGGTTAAAAAAATTTTAAAAAAACGTAAAAGAAGCTAGAAAAAAAAATTTAGGCACGATTGGGTTTGAACTCACGTCCACCGACAGGGATTCAAAAGTGTAATTCCACGATGCCTTGACCCAGAGACATCTGTTGGGGCGGTGTACGGATTAAGCAGCATAATGATCTAGCCGAGGCATCAGGGGAGAGACTAGCCGGCCCCCAGGCCATATCTACAGCTAATCCCTTGCATTATTTGCAACGCACGTTGATTTGAAGTGAAAAAAAATTCTAGTCTATTTTGCGCATTGTTTTTATGGCTATTGTTGTGCTAATTCCTTAAACTCGTGGCCTAGTGGAAAAATGTTGGGCTTCGAATAAGACTATAAGTCAAGCCCGATTGGGCTGGGTTAGTACCCGCATGGGTGACCTGAAACTTGTACTTAGTAATTTTTATCTGCTTTATTCTCATTTGGTAACTATCGTGACTACAGACTCATTCCTCGGTTCCAGAAATAGATTTCTTTTATATTTTTACCATCGAAAGTACTATCTATCCTCACTACAGAACTGGACTTAGAATCGTTTTAAATTGAATATTCGCGTCGATATTCGATTTTTTGTCAACCGACCCCAAATCAGTCAAAAGACGCCGATTTTGGAAGTTTACATTTAGAGTCTGCAGTTTTCTCGGAATTTTTCTGCAAATGAAAATTAATTTTTAAATTCAAACTGAAACTTAGTGCTACCTCTGACTAGAAATGGCAATATTTTTTTGGAATGTGCAAAGTACGAAACCTTTAATTTAAAAACGTCTCTGACATGTTACTATCGTGTCTAAGTCAATTTTATATATTGATTTATCGATTTATATATTGGTCATCATCATTAGAGAAAGGTATATATACATTTCATTATACATTTTGAAACTAATTTTCATTCATATATTTATATATATATAGCTGTATTGTTCCATTTTAAATATTTCAAGAATATTTACTCAAAATGGGTCTTATCGACTAAGACCCATTTGATGTCACGATTTAGCATTCAAGCCATTTCTTGAGCCGTGTTTGAATTATCAGCTTGCCAATGTTTTCGACCAGAAAAAGACCACGCCCATTTCACCCCTTTTATTAAGATATTCTTCAATTGATAGCTCAGAGATAAAGCTTTCTTCGTCACGAAGCCAATTCATTGTTGATATCACTTGTTCCGAAGTGTGTAAATGATCCGCGCGCATCAGCTCCATGCAAAACCAGCGCCCCTTCTTTATTTCGAAACTTACCAAATATCGCACAGGTAAGCCCTAAGCTTCTCTCGCCTTTGATGACATTGAATCCGCCGCCTACCTACCAAAGCCCGAGAGGTTACATCAAAACTCCTTTGACGGCATTGGCATCTGCACAACTAAAAGATTAAAAAACGAGATACATTTTATTTGAAATAGACCTCAAAAATACCAAAGCTCAAACTAGCGCACACCTAGAATCGACCAGAACAAGACAGTTTGTATTTAGAATAAATCTCAAAAATACCTAACAAAATATCAAACATTATTTTGCGTTTTTATTCCCTTCTTTTTTTGAAAATGTCTTAAAGGAATGAAATAGAAAAGAAAACGGAAAACTGTAAATCACTCTTTAAAACACTGTTTCGGATATACTGATTTTTTTAGAAATTCAAACGAAAATAAAATGTCCACTGATCAAAAAAACAAAAAAAAAATTCAATCATTATACAGTAGAGCTTTTTTTTGTTTAAATATATGTACATGAACTAGAGAATCAATCCCCAAAAAAGACATGACACGCTCCAAAATGGGTACAATAAAAAACGAAGGTAAAGATGTCTATTGATTTTATTTGAATAATTTACTGGAAATGACTTCGAAACCACCTACATCTGGAAATGGTATTTGTAATTAAAAGAGATGCCAGGCAGTTTAAAAGGGAATTAGGCGTCAATTATAAGAAATAGACTGAGAGATTCTAGAAAATGTTACTTTTGAATTAATTAATTTGAATTAAGTCATAAATGCAAAGGAAAATGTGACGTCACAAAAAGTGGATATTGATAGGAGTCCAAAAAGTGGTATTTAGAAAGGCTAATAATTTGGAATAAATGGTATACGCCGTTTACATTTACCTAAAAAAGCAACAAAGTAGTAGGTATTGCAATATAAAGGCTCAAAAAAGGAACAAAAAAGGCAAAGAGCCCTGTAAGACCCAGGAACAAATACCCAATGGATGGAAAGACAACTCTTTTGTGAAGTTAAAATTCTACGGAAGGAAAGTCCGATTTTTTCTTCCAAAAAGCTGATGATAAAGAAAATACTGATCTCAAAAATTGTAAATGATACGCATTTAATTTTTTTTTTACTGAAATGAGTATTTAAACGTTTACTTCCGGTTCATTATTACAGTTTCACTTCCGGTTTGTTAACCGTGGTCGCTCTAATGGCCAAATAAGTGTAATATCTTAATCACTTTCAAACGAAAGCACATAATATAAGTAAGAAACTTTAGAACAACCTAAAAACTTTTAAAAATAACGGTAAAGAACAAGATTGGAGTCAATTTTCCACGGTTCACAACGGTTAACATTCAAATCGCGATAAAAAGATATTTTAGAATAATTCTTTTTATTATAGTGTAAGTGGCTGTAAACCGTTGTGAACCGTGCTTTTTTCTTTCGTATTTTATCAAAACCGACAAAAGTATATTTGTTAACCGTAGTTAACCGTTGTAGAACAGTAATATTTCAAATGTACGGTAAAATCTCGCCTTGATAGAAGCTTCTGTACGTTAGGTAGACTATATGTTACTTAATGAAAGGGCCTCATTTCGTTTGGTAAATTCATTTCTTCCTTCGTGGGATGGTTCTAAGAGTGATTCTTCTTGGGATTCGTACCCCTTGAAAATCTTTGCATTCAAATTAACACCCTAAAGTTCTATGGTTAACGAATTACCACTACTTTTCGAAGAAAAAAATGCCATTCTTTGTGATGTCATGCAATTTAAAACATGCGTAGCAATCGGGTATCAGTCGGATTGTATACAAATCCATACCTATATTGAATTACGAAGGATGTACAATGTCATTTTGTCTCATTATGATAAGGGTGCGATGTGTAAAACAAGAAATATGGGTTATTGAATGTGTTTTTTTTTTGTGATTCGACGGAAGAATTCATGATTTTTAGCATATACACATCGCAGACAATCTTGGACAAAATGGTTGAGAATTTTTGAGTTTTTAAGGATATATTGGGTAAAACACAGTTAAATCCCTCTCTAAAGACCCCCCTCCCCCCAGAACAATGTTGGGTCTGTCGAGAGGGAGCTGTGCTAGTCAATGGAACCAACATTGTGTTGGGGGGAGGGGGCATTTTAGTTTAGATAATATTTTATGAGGAAAATTCCATTTTTTTGATATGATCAAAAATTCTCAACCCTTTTTGTCCAAGATTGTAGCATGGTAATTATTGTGTTTGGGTTGCCTGTGGTTGTAGAAATGCAATGACGTAATTTTGATCAATAGTCTTGGGGGAGGGGGGGGGGTTAAGTAATACGATCAAATGCTCCAAAATGCGCCTTTTGGAGAGGAGTGGGAGAGGAGAAGTTGGAAGTTGTCAAATTTTCTCTCCTACTCCTCCCCATCAAGCCCATTTTGGAGCATTTGATGGGTTAAAAAAATTTTAAAAAAACGTAAAAGAAGCTAGAAAAAAAAATTTAGGCACGATTGGGTTTGAACTCACGTCCACCGACAGGGATTCAAAAGTGTAATTCCACGATGCCTTGACCCAGAGACATCTGTTGGGGCGGTGTACGGATTAAGCAGCATAATGATCTAGCCGAGGCATCAGGGGAGAGACTAGCCGGCCCCCAGGCCATATCTACAGCTAATCCCTTGCATTATTTGCAACGCACGTTGATTTGAAGTGAAAAAAAATTCTAGTCTATTTTGCGCATTGTTTTTATGGCTATTGTTGTGCTAATTCCTTAAACTCGTGGCCTAGTGGAAAAATGTTGGGCTTCGAATAAGACTATAAGTCAAGCCCGATTGGGCTGGGTTAGTACCCGCATGGGTGACCTGAAACTTGTACTTAGTAATTTTTATCTGCTTTATTCTCATTTGGTAACTATCGTGACTACAGACTCATTCCTCGGTTCCAGAAATAGATTTCTTTTATATTTTTACCATCGAAAGTACTATCTATCCTCACTACAGAACTGGACTTAGAATCGTTTTAAATTGAATATTCGCGTCGATATTCGATTTTTTGTCAACCGACCCCAAATCAGTCAAAAGACGCCGATTTTGGAAGTTTACATTTAGAGTCTGCAGTTTTCTCGGAATTTTTCTGCAAATGAAAATTAATTTTTAAATTCAAACTGAAACTTAGTGCTACCTCTGACTAGAAATGGCAATATTTTTTTGGAATGTGCAAAGTACGAAACCTTTAATTTAAAAACGTCTCTGACATGTTACTATCGTGTCTAAGTCAATTTTATATATTGATTTATCGATTTATATATTGGTCATCATCATTAGAGAAAGGTATATATACATTTCATTATACATTTTGAAACTAATTTTCATTCATATATTTATATATATATAGCTGTATTGTTCCATTTTAAATATTTCAAGAATATTTACTCAAAATGGGTCTTATCGACTAAGACCCATTTGATGTCACGATTTAGCATTCAAGCCATTTCTTGAGCCGTGTTTGAATTATCAGCTTGCCAATGTTTTCGACCAGAAAAAGACCACGCCCATTTCACCCCTTTTATTAAGATATTCTTCAATTGATAGCTCAGAGATAAAGCTTTCTTCGTCACGAAGCCAATTCATTGTTGATATCACTTGTTCCGAAGTGTGTAAATGATCCGCGCGCATCAGCTCCATGCAAAACCAGCGCCCCTTCTTTATTTCGAAACTTACCAAATATCGCACAGGTAAGCCCTAAGCTTCTCTCGCCTTTGATGACATTGAATCCGCCGCCTACCTACCAAAGCCCGAGAGGTTACATCAAAACTCCTTTGACGGCATTGGCATCTGCACAACTAAAAGATTAAAAAACGAGATACATTTTATTTGAAATAGACCTCAAAAATACCAAAGCTCAAACTAGCGCACACCTAGAATCGACCAGAACAAGACAGTTTGTATTTAGAATAAATCTCAAAAATACCTAACAAAATATCAAACATTATTTTGCGTTTTTATTCCCTTCTTTTTTTGAAAATGTCTTAAAGGAATGAAATAGAAAAGAAAACGGAAAACTGTAAATCACTCTTTAAAACACTGTTTCGGATATACTGATTTTTTTAGAAATTCAAACGAAAATAAAATGTCCACTGATCAAAAAAACAAAACAAAAATTCAATCATTATACAGTAGAGCTTTTTTTTGTTTAAATATATGTACATGAACTAGAGAATCAATCCCCAAAAAAGACATGACACGCTCCAAAATGGGTACAATAAAAAACGAAGGTAAAGATGTCTATTGATTTTATTTGAATAATTTACTGGAAATGACTTCGAAACCACCTACATCTGGAAATGGTATTTGTAATTAAAAGAGATGCCAGGCAGTTTAAAAGGGAATTAGGCGTCAATTATAAGAAATAGACTGAGAGATTCTAGAAAATGTTACTTTTGAATTAATTAATTTGAATTAAGTCATAAATGCAAAGGAAAATGTGACGTCACAAAAAGTGGATATTGATAGGAGTCCAAAAAGTGGTATTTAGAAAGGCTAATAATTTGGAATAAATGGTATACGCCGTTTACATTTACCTAAAAAAGCAACAAAGTAGTAGGTATTGCAATATAAAGGCTCAAAAAAGGAACAAAAAAGGCAAAGAGCCCTGTAAGACCCAGGAACAAATACCCAATGGATGGAAAGACAACTCTTTTGTGAAGTTAAAATTCTACGGAAGGAAAGTCCGATTTTTTCTTCCAAAAAGCTGATGATAAAGAAAATACTGATCTCAAAAATTGTAAATGATACGCATTTAATTTTTTTTTTACTGAAATGAGTATTTAAACGTTTACTTCCGGTTCATTATTACAGTTTCACTTCCGGTTTGTTAACCGTGGTCGCTCTAATGGCCAAATAAGTGTAATATCTTAATCACTTTCAAACGAAAGCACATAATATAAGTAAGAAACTTTAGAACAACCTAAAAACTTTTAAAAATAACGGTAAAGAACAAGATTGGAGTCAATTTTCCACGGTTCACAACGGTTAACATTCAAATCGCGATAAAAAGATATTTTAGAATAATTCTTTTTATTATAGTGTAAGTGGCTGTAAACCGTTGTGAACCGTGCTTTTTTCTTTCGTATTTTATCAAAACCGACAAAAGTATATTTGTTAACCGTAGTTAACCGTTGTAGAACAGTAATATTTCAAATGTACGGTAAAATCTCGCCTTGATAGAAGCTTCTGTACGTTAGGTAGACTATATGTTACTTAATGAAAGGGCCTCATTTCGTTTGGTAAATTCATTTCTTCCTTCGTGGGATGGTTCTAAGAGTGATTCTTCTTGGGATTCGTACCCCTTGAAAATCTTTGCATTCAAATTAACACCCTAAAGTTCTATGGTTAACGAATTACCACTACTTTTCGAAGAAAAAAATGCCATTCTTTGTGATGTCATGCAATTTAAAACATGCGTAGCAATCGGGTATCAGTCGGATTGTATACAAATCCATACCTATATTGAATTACGAAGGATGTACAATGTCATTTTGTCTCATTATGATAAGGGTGCGATGTGTAAAACAAGAAATATGGGTTATTGAATGTGTTTTTTTTTTGTGATTCGACGGAAGAATTCATGATTTTTAGCATATACACATCGCAGACAATCTTGGACAAAATGGTTGAGAATTTTTGAGTTTTTAAGGATATATTGGGTAAAACACAGTTAAATCCCTCTCTAAAGACCCCCCTCCCCCCAGAACAATGTTGGGTCTGTCGAGAGGGAGCTGTGCTAGTCAATGGAACCAACATTGTGTTGGGGGGAGGGGGCATTTTAGTTTAGATAATATTTTATGAGGAAAATTCCATTTTTTTGATATGATCAAAAATTCTCAACCCTTTTTGTCCAAGATTGTAGCATGGTAATTATTGTGTTTGGGTTGCCTGTGGTTGTAGAAATGCAATGACGTAATTTTGATCAATAGTCTTGGGGGAGGGGGGGGGGGGTTAAGTAATACGATCAAATGCTCCAAAATGCGCCTTTTGGAGAGGAGTGGGAGAGGAGAAGTTGGAAGTTGTCAAATTTTCTCTCCTACTCCTCCCCATCAAGCCCATTTTGGAGCATTTGATGGGTTAAAAAAATTTTAAAAAAACGTAAAAGAAGCTAGAAAAAAAAATTTAGGCACGATTGGGTTTGAACTCACGTCCACCGACAGGGATTCAAAAGTGTAATTCCACGATGCCTTGACCCAGAGACATCTGTTGGGGCGGTGTACGGATTAAGCAGCATAATGATCTAGCCGAGGCATCAGGGGAGAGACTAGCCGGCCCCCAGGCCATATCTACAGCTAATCCCTTGCACTATTTGCAACGCACGTTGATTTGAAGTGGAAAAAAATTCTAGTCTATTTTGCGCATTGTTTTTATGGCTATTGTTGTGCTAATTCCTTAAACTCGTGGCCTAGTGGAAAAATGTTGGGCTTCGAATAAGACTATAAGTCAAGCCCGATTGGGCTGGGTTAGTACCCGCATGGGTGACCTGAAACTTGTACTTAGTAATTTTTATCTGCTTTATTCTCATTTGGTAACTATCGTGACTACAGACTCATTCCTCGGTTCCAGAAATAGATTTCTTTTATATTTTTACCATCGAAAGTACTATCTATCCTCACTACAGAACTGGACTTAGAATCGTTTTAAATTGAATATTCGCGTCGATATTCGATTTTTTGTCAACCGACCCCAAATCAGTCAAAAGACGCCGATTTTGGAAGTTTACATTTAGAGTCTGCAGTTTTCTCGGAATTTTTCTGCAAATGAAAATTAATTTTTAAATTCAAACTGAAACTTAGTGCTACCTCTGACTAGAAATGGCAATATTTTTTTGGAATGTGCAAAGTACGAAACCTTTAATTTAAAAACGTCTCTGACATGTTACTATCGTGTCTAAGTCAATTTTATATATTGATTTATCGATTTATATATTGGTCATCATCATTAGAGAAAGGTATATATACATTTCATTATACATTTTGAAACTAATTTTCATTCATATATTTATATATATATAGCTGTATTGTTCCATTTTAAATATTTCAAGAATATTTACTCAAAATGGGTCTTATCGACTAAGACCCATTTGATGTCACGATTTAGCATTCAAGCCATTTCTTGAGCCGTGTTTGAATTATCAGCTTGCCAATGTTTTCGACCAGAAAAAGACCACGCCCATTTCACCCCTTTTATTAAGATATTCTTCAATTGATAGCTCAGAGATAAAGCTTTCTTCGTCACGAAGCCAATTCATTGTTGATATCACTTGTTCCGAAGTGTGTAAATGATCCGCGCGCATCAGCTCCATGCAAAACCAGCGCCCCTTCTTTATTTCGAAACTTACCAAATATCGCACAGGTAAGCCCTAAGCTTCTCTCGCCTTTGATGACATTGAATCCGCCGCCTACCTACCAAAGCCCGAGAGGTTACATCAAAACTCCTTTGACGGCATTGGCATCTGCACAACTAAAAGATTAAAAAACGAGATACATTTTATTTGAAATAGACCTCAAAAATACCAAAGCTCAAACTAGCGCACACCTAGAATCGACCAGAACAAGACAGTTTGTATTTAGAATAAATCTCAAAAATACCTAACAAAATATCAAACATTATTTTGCTTTTTTATTCCCTTCTTTTTTTGAAAATGTCTTAAAGGAATGAAGAAAACGGAAAACTGTAAATCACTCTTTAAAACACTGTTTCGGATATACTGATTTTTTTAGAAATTCAAACGAAAATAAAATGTCCACTGATCAAAAAAACAAAACAAAAATTCAATCATTATACAGTAGAGTTTTTTTTTGTTTAAATATATGTACATGAACTAGAGAATCAATCCCCAAAAAAGACATGACACGCTCCAAAATGGGTACAATAAAAAACGAAGGTAAAGATGTCTATTGATTTTATTTGAATAATTTACTGGAAATGACTTCGAAACCACCTACATCTGGAAATGGTATTTGTAATTAAAAGAGATGCCAGGCAGTTTAAAAGGGAATTAGGCGTCAATTATAAGAAATAGACTGAGAGATTCTAGAAAATGTTACTTTTGAATTAATTAATTTGAATTAAGTCATAAATGCAAAGGAAAATGTGACGTCACAAAAAGTGGATATTGATAGGAGTCCAAAAAGTGGTATTTAGAAAGGCTAATAATTTGGAATAAATGGTATACGCCGTTTACATTTACCTAAAAAAGCAACAAAGTAGTAGGTATTGCAATATAAAGGCTCAAAAAAGGAACAAAAAAGGCAAAGAGCCCTGTAAGACCCAGGAACAAATACCCAATGGATGGAAAGACAACTCTTTTGTGAATTAAAATTCTACGGAAGGAAAGTCCGATTTTTTCTTCCAAAAAGCTGATGATAAAGAAAATACTGATCTCAAAAATTGTAAATGATACGCATTTAATTTTTTTTTTACTGAAATGAGTATTTAAACGTTTACTTCCGGTTCATTATTACAGTTTCACTTCCGGTTTGTTAACCGTGGTCGCTCTAATGGCCAAATAAGTGTAATATCTTAATCACTTTCAAACGAAAGCACATAATATAAGTAAGAAACTTTAGAACAACCTAAAAACTTTTAAAAATAACGGTAAAGAACAAGATTGGAGTCAATTTTCCACGGTTCACAACGGTTAACATTCAAATCGCGATAAAAAGATATTTTAGAATAATTCTTTTTATTATAGTGTAAGTGGCTGTAAACCGTTGTGAACCGTGCTTTTTTCTTTCGTATTTTATCAAAACCGACAAAAGTATATTTGTTAACCGTAGTTAACCGTTGTAGAACAGTAATATTTCAAATATACGGTAAAATCTCGCCTTGATAGAAGCTTCTGTACGTTAGGTAGACTATATGTTACTTAATGAAAGGGCCTCATTTCGTTTGGTAAATTCATTTCTTCCTTCGTGGGATGGTTCTAAGAGTGATTCTTCTTGGGATTCGTACCCCTTGAAAATCTTTGCATTCAAATTAACACCCTAAAGTTCTATGGTTAACGAATTACCACTACTTTTCGAAGAAAAAAATGCCATTCTTTGTGATGTCATGCAATTTAAAACATGCGTAGCAATCGGGTATCAGTCGGATTGTATACAAATCCATACCTATATTGAATTACGAAGGATGTACAATGTCATTTTGTCTCATTATGATAAGGGTGCGATGTGTAAAACAAGAAATATGGGTTATTGAATGTGTTTTTTTTGTGATTCGACGGAAGAATTCATGATTTTTAGCATATACACATCGCAGACAATCTTGGACAAAATGGTTGAGAATTTTTGAGTTTTTAAGGATATATTGGGTAAAACACAGTTAAATCCCTCTCTAACGACCCCCCTCCCCCCAGAACAATGTTGGGTCTGTCGAGAGGGAGCTGTGCTAGTCAATGGAACCAACATTGTGTTGGGGGGAGGGGGCATTTTAGTTTAGATAATATTTTATGAGGAAAATTCCATTTTTTTGATATGATCAAAAATTCTCAACCCTTTTTGTCCAAGATTGTAGCATGGTAATTATTGTGTTTGGGTTGCCTGTGGTTGTAGAAATGCAATGACGTAATTTTGATCAATAGTCTTGGGGGAGGGGGGGGGGGGTTAAGTAATACGATCAAATGCTCCAAAATGCGCCTTTTGGAGAGGAGTGGGAGAGGAGAAGTTGGAAGTTGTCAAATTTTCTCTCCTACTCCTCCCCATCAAGCCCATTTTGGAGCATTTGATGGGTTAAAAAAATTTAAAAAAAACGTAAAAGAAGCTAGAAAAAAAAATTTAGGCACGATTGGGTTTGAACTCACGTCCACCGACAGGGATTCAAAAGTGTAATTCCACGATGCCTTGACCCAGAGACATCTGTTGGGGCGGTGTACGGATTAAGCAGCATAATGATCTAGCCGAGGCATCAGGGGAGAGACTAGCCGGCCCCCAGGCCATATCTACAGCTAATCCCTTGCACTATTTGCAACGCACGTTGATTTGAAGTGGAAAAAAATTCTAGTCTATTTTGCGCATTGTTTTTATGGCTATTGTTGTGCTAATTCCTTAAACTCGTGGCCTAGTGGAAAAATGTTGGGCTTCGAATAAGACTATAAGTCAAGCCCGATTGGGCTGGGTTAGTACCCGCATGGGTGACCTGAAACTTGTACTTAGTAATTTTTATCTGCTTTATTCTCATTTGGTAACTATCGTGACTACAGACTCATTCCTCGGTTCCAGAAATAGATTTCTTTTATATTTTTACCATCGAAAGTACTATCTATCCTCACTACAGAACTGGACTTAGAATCGTTTTAAATTGAATATTCGCGTCGATATTCGATTTTTTGTCAACCGACCCCAAATCAGTCAAAAGACGCCGATTTTGGAAGTTTACATTTAGAGTCTGCAGTTTTCTCGGAATTTTTCTGCAAATGAAAATTAATTTTTAAATTCAAACTGAAACTTAGTGCTACCTCTGACTAGAAATGGCAATATTTTTTTGGAATGTGCAAAGTACGAAACCTTTAATTTAAAAACGTCTCTGACATGTTACTATCGTGTCTAAGTCAATTTTATATATTGATTTATCGATTTATATATTGGTCATCATCATTAGAGAAAGGTATATATACATTTCATTATACATTTTGAAACTAATTTTCATTCATATATTTATATATATATAGCTGTATTGTTCCATTTTAAATATTTCAAGAATATTTACTCAAAATGGGTCTTATCGACTAAGACCCATTTGATGTCACGATTTAGCATTCAAGCCATTTCTTGAGCCGTGTTTGAATTATCAGCTTGCCAATGTTTTCGACCAGAAAAAGACCACGCCCATTTCACCCCTTTTATTAAGATATTCTTCAATTGATAGCTCAGAGATAAAGCTTTCTTCGTCACGAAGCCAATTCATTGTTGATATCACTTGTTCCGAAGTGTGTAAATGATCCGCGCGCATCAGCTCCATGCAAAACCAGCGCCCCTTCTTTATTTCGAAACTTACCAAATATCGCACAGGTAAGCCCTAAGCTTCTCTCGCCTTTGATGACATTGAATCCGCCGCCTACCTACCAAAGCCCGAGAGGTTACATCAAAACTCCTTTGACGGCATTGGCATCTGCACAACTAAAAGATTAAAAAACGAGATACATTTTATTTGAAATAGACCTCAAAAATACCAAAGCTCAAACTAGCGCACACCTAGAATCGACCAGAACAAGACAGTTTGTATTTAGAATAAATCTCAAAAATACCTAACAAAATATCAAACATTATTTTGCTTTTTTATTCCCTTCTTTTTTTGAAAATGTCTTAAAGGAATGAAGAAAACGGAAAACTGTAAATCACTCTTTAAAACACTGTTTCGGATATACTGATTTTTTTAGAAATTCAAACGAAAATAAAATGTCCACTGATCAAAAAAACAAAACAAAAATTCAATCATTATACAGTAGAGTTTTTTTTTGTTTAAATATATGTACATGAACTAGAGAATCAATCCCCAAAAAAGACATGACACGCTCCAAAATGGGTACAATAAAAAACGAAGGTAAAGATGTCTATTGATTTTATTTGAATAATTTACTGGAAATGACTTCGAAACCACCTACATCTGGAAATGGTATTTGTAATTAAAAGAGATGCCAGGCAGTTTAAAAGGGAATTAGGCGTCAATTATAAGAAATAGACTGAGAGATTCTAGAAAATGTTACTTTTGAATTAATTAATTTGAATTAAGTCATAAATGCAAAGGAAAATGTGACGTCACAAAAAGTGGATATTGATAGGAGTCCAAAAAGTGGTATTTAGAAAGGCTAATAATTTGGAATAAATGGTATACGCCGTTTACATTTACCTAAAAAAGCAACAAAGTAGTAGGTATTGCAATATAAAGGCTCAAAAAAGGAACAAAAAAGGCAAAGAGCCCTGTAAGACCCAGGAACAAATACCCAATGGATGGAAAGACAACTCTTTTGTGAAGTTAAAATTCTACGGAAGGAAAGTCCGATTTTTTCTTCCAAAAAGCTGATGATAAAGAAAATACTGATCTCAAAAATTGTAAATGATACGCATTTAATTTTTTTTTTACTGAAATGAGTATTTAAACGTTTACTTCCGGTTCATTATTACAGTTTCACTTCCGGTTTGTTAACCGTGGTCGCTCTAATGGCCAAATAAGTGTAATATCTTAATCACTTTCAAACGAAAGCACATAATATAAGTAAGAAACTTTAGAACAACCTAAAAACTTTTAAAAATAACGGTAAAGAACAAGATTGGAGTCAATTTTCCACGGTTCACAACGGTTAACATTCAAATCGCGATAAAAAGATATTTTAGAATAATTCTTTTTATTATAGTGTAAGTGGCTGTAAACCGTTGTGAACCGTGCTTTTTTCTTTCGTATTTTATCAAAACCGACAAAAGTATATTTGTTAACCGTAGTTAACCGTTGTAGAACAGTAATATTTCAAATATACGGTAAAATCTCGCCTTGATAGAAGCTTCTGTACGTTAGGTAGACTATATGTTACTTAATGAAAGGGCCTCATTTCGTTTGGTAAATTCATTTCTTCCTTCGTGGGATGGTTCTAAGAGTGATTCTTCTTGGGATTCGTACCCCTTGAAAATCTTTGCATTCAAATTAACACCCTAAAGTTCTATGGTTAACGAATTACCACTACTTTTCGAAGAAAAAAATGCCATTCTTTGTGATGTCATGCAATTTAAAACATGCGTAGCAATCGGGTATCAGTCGGATTGTATACAAATCCATACCTATATTGAATTACGAAGGATGTACAATGTCATTTTGTCTCATTATGATAAGGGTGCGATGTGTAAAACAAGAAATATGGGTTATTGAATGTGTTTTTTTTGTGATTCGACGGAAGAATTCATGATTTTTAGCATATACACATCGCAGACAATCTTGGACAAAATGGTTGAGAATTTTTGAGTTTTTAAGGATATATTGGGTAAAACACAGTTAAATCCCTCTCTAACGACCCCCCTCCCCCCAGAACAATGTTGGGTCTGTCGAGAGGGAGCTGTGCTAGTCAATGGAACCAACATTGTGTTGGGGGGAGGGGGCATTTTAGTTTAGATAATATTTTATGAGGAAAATTCCATTTTTTTGATATGATCAAAAATTCTCAACCCTTTTTGTCCAAGATTGTAGCATGGTAATTATTGTGTTTGGGTTGCCTGTGGTTGTAGAAATGCAATGACGTAATTTTGATCAATAGTCTTGGGGGAGGGGGGGGGGGGTTAAGTAATACGATCAAATGCTCCAAAATGCGCCTTTTGGAGAGGAGTGGGAGAGGAGAAGTTGGAAGTTGTCAAATTTTCTCTCCTACTCCTCCCCATCAAGCCCATTTTGGAGCATTTGATGGGTTAAAAAAATTTAAAAAAAACGTAAAAGAAGCTAGAAAAAAAAATTTAGGCACGATTGGGTTTGAACTCACGTCCACCGACAGGGATTCAAAAGTGTAATTCCACGATGCCTTGACCCAGAGACATCTGTTGGGGCGGTGTACGGATTAAGCAGCATAATGATCTAGCCGAGGCATCAGGGGAGAGACTAGCCGGCCCCCAGGCCATATCTACAGCTAATCCCTTGCACTATTTGCAACGCACGTTGATTTGAAGTGGAAAAAAATTCTAGTCTATTTTGCGCATTGTTTTTATGGCTATTGTTGTGCTAATTCCTTAAACTCGTGGCCTAGTGGAAAAATGTTGGGCTTCGAATAAGACTATAAGTCAAGCCCGATTGGGCTGGGTTAGTACCCGCATGGGTGACCTGAAACTTGTACTTAGTAATTTTTATCTGCTTTATTCTCATTTGGTAACTATCGTGACTACAGACTCATTCCTCGGTTCCAGAAATAGATTTCTTTTATATTTTTACCATCGAAAGTACTATCTATCCTCACTACAGAACTGGACTTAGAATCGTTTTAAATTGAATATTCGCGTCGATATTCGATTTTTTGTCAACCGACCCCAAATCAGTCAAAAGACGCCGATTTTGGAAGTTTACATTTAGAGTCTGCAGTTTTCTCGGAATTTTTCTGCAAATGAAAATTAATTTTTAAATTCAAACTGAAACTTAGTGCTACCTCTGACTAGAAATGGCAATATTTTTTTGGAATGTGCAAAGTACGAAACCTTTAATTTAAAAACGTCTCTGACATGTTACTATCGTGTCTAAGTCAATTTTATATATTGATTTATCGATTTATATATTGGTCATCATCATTAGAGAAAGGTATATATACATTTCATTATACATTTTGAAACTAATTTTCATTCATATATTTATATATATATAGCTGTATTGTTCCATTTTAAATATTTCAAGAATATTTACTCAAAATGGGTCTTATCGACTAAGACCCATTTGATGTCACGATTTAGCATTCAAGCCATTTCTTGAGCCGTGTTTGAATTATCAGCTTGCCAATGTTTTCGACCAGAAAAAGACCACGCCCATTTCACCCCTTTTATTAAGATATTCTTCAATTGATAGCTCAGAGATAAAGCTTTCTTCGTCACGAAGCCAATTCATTGTTGATATCACTTGTTCCGAAGTGTGTAAATGATCCGCGCGCATCAGCTCCATGCAAAACCAGCGCCCCTTCTTTATTTCGAAACTTACCAAATATCGCACAGGTAAGCCCTAAGCTTCTCTCGCCTTTGATGACATTGAATCCGCCGCCTACCTACCAAAGCCCGAGAGGTTACATCAAAACTCCTTTGACGGCATTGGCATCTGCACAACTAAAAGATTAAAAAACGAGATACATTTTATTTGAAATAGACCTCAAAAATACCAAAGCTCAAACTAGCGCACACCTAGAATCGACCAGAACAAGACAGTTTGTATTTAGAATAAATCTCAAAAATACCTAACAAAATATCAAACATTATTTTGCTTTTTTATTCCCTTCTTTTTTTGAAAATGTCTTAAAGGAATGAAGAAAACGGAAAACTGTAAATCACTCTTTAAAACACTGTTTCGGATATACTGATTTTTTTAGAAATTCAAACGAAAATAAAATGTCCACTGATCAAAAAAACAAAACAAAAATTCAATCATTATACAGTAGAGTTTTTTTTTGTTTAAATATATGTACATGAACTAGAGAATCAATCCCCAAAAAAGACATGACACGCTCCAAAATGGGTACAATAAAAAACGAAGGTAAAGATGTCTATTGATTTTATTTGAATAATTTACTGGAAATGACTTCGAAACCACCTACATCTGGAAATGGTATTTGTAATTAAAAGAGATGCCAGGCAGTTTAAAAGGGAATTAGGCGTCAATTATAAGAAATAGACTGAGAGATTCTAGAAAATGTTACTTTTGAATTAATTAATTTGAATTAAGTCATAAATGCAAAGGAAAATGTGACGTCACAAAAAGTGGATATTGATAGGAGTCCAAAAAGTGGTATTTAGAAAGGCTAATAATTTGGAATAAATGGTATACGCCGTTTACATTTACCTAAAAAAGCAACAAAGTAGTAGGTATTGCAATATAAAGGCTCAAAAAAGGAACAAAAAAGGCAAAGAGCCCTGTAAGACCCAGGAACAAATACCCAATGGATGGAAAGACAACTCTTTTGTGAAGTTAAAATTCTACGGAAGGAAAGTCCGATTTTTTCTTCCAAAAAGCTGATGATAAAGAAAATACTGATCTCAAAAATTGTAAATGATACGCATTTAATTTTTTTTTTACTGAAATGAGTATTTAAACGTTTACTTCCGGTTCATTATTACAGTTTCACTTCCGGTTTGTTAACCGTGGTCGCTCTAATGGCCAAATAAGTGTAATATCTTAATCACTTTCAAACGAAAGCACATAATATAAGTAAGAAACTTTAGAACAACCTAAAAACTTTTAAAAATAACGGTAAAGAACAAGATTGGAGTCAATTTTCCACGGTTCACAACGGTTAACATTCAAATCGCGATAAAAAGATATTTTAGAATAATTCTTTTTATTATAGTGTAAGTGGCTGTAAACCGTTGTGAACCGTGCTTTTTTCTTTCGTATTTTATCAAAACCGACAAAAGTATATTTGTTAACCGTAGTTAACCGTTGTAGAACAGTAATATTTCAAATATACGGTAAAATCTCGCCTTGATAGAAGCTTCTGTACGTTAGGTAGACTATATGTTACTTAATGAAAGGGCCTCATTTCGTTTGGTAAATTCATTTCTTCCTTCGTGGGATGGTTCTAAGAGTGATTCTTCTTGGGATTCGTACCCCTTGAAAATCTTTGCATTCAAATTAACACCCTAAAGTTCTATGGTTAACGAATTACCACTACTTTTCGAAGAAAAAAATGCCATTCTTTGTGATGTCATGCAATTTAAAACATGCGTAGCAATCGGGTATCAGTCGGATTGTATACAAATCCATACCTATATTGAATTACGAAGGATGTACAATGTCATTTTGTCTCATTATGATAAGGGTGCGATGTGTAAAACAAGAAATATGGGTTATTGAATGTGTTTTTTTTGTGATTCGACGGAAGAATTCATGATTTTTAGCATATACACATCGCAGACAATCTTGGACAAAATGGTTGAGAATTTTTGAGTTTTTAAGGATATATTGGGTAAAACACAGTTAAATCCCTCTCTAACGACCCCCCTCCCCCCAGAACAATGTTGGGTCTGTCGAGAGGGAGCTGTGCTAGTCAATGGAACCAACATTGTGTTGGGGGGAGGGGGCATTTTAGTTTAGATAATATTTTATGAGGAAAATTCCATTTTTTTGATATGATCAAAAATTCTCAACCCTTTTTGTCCAAGATTGTAGCATGGTAATTATTGTGTTTGGGTTGCCTGTGGTTGTAGAAATGCAATGACGTAATTTTGATCAATAGTCTTGGGGGAGGGGGGGGGGGGTTAAGTAATACGATCAAATGCTCCAAAATGCGCCTTTTGGAGAGGAGTGGGAGAGGAGAAGTTGGAAGTTGTCAAATTTTCTCTCCTACTCCTCCCCATCAAGCCCATTTTGGAGCATTTGATGGGTTAAAAAAATTTAAAAAAAACGTAAAAGAAGCTAGAAAAAAAAATTTAGGCACGATTGGGTTTGAACTCACGTCCACCGACAGGGATTCAAAAGTGTAATTCCACGATGCCTTGACCCAGAGACATCTGTTGGGGCGGTGTACGGATTAAGCAGCATAATGATCTAGCCGAGGCATCAGGGGAGAGACTAGCCGGCCCCCAGGCCATATCTACAGCTAATCCCTTGCACTATTTGCAACGCACGTTGATTTGAAGTGGAAAAAAATTCTAGTCTATTTTGCGCATTGTTTTTATGGCTATTGTTGTGCTAATTCCTTAAACTCGTGGCCTAGTGGAAAAATGTTGGGCTTCGAATAAGACTATAAGTCAAGCCCGATTGGGCTGGGTTAGTACCCGCATGGGTGACCTGAAACTTGTACTTAGTAATTTTTATCTGCTTTATTCTCATTTGGTAACTATCGTGACTACAGACTCATTCCTCGGTTCCAGAAATAGATTTCTTTTATATTTTTACCATCGAAAGTACTATCTATCCTCACTACAGAACTGGACTTAGAATCGTTTTAAATTGAATATTCGCGTCGATATTCGATTTTTTGTCAACCGACCCCAAATCAGTCAAAAGACGCCGATTTTGGAAGTTTACATTTAGAGTCTGCAGTTTTCTCGGAATTTTTCTGCAAATGAAAATTAATTTTTAAATTCAAACTGAAACTTAGTGCTACCTCTGACTAGAAATGGCAATATTTTTTTGGAATGTGCAAAGTACGAAACCTTTAATTTAAAAACGTCTCTGACATGTTACTATCGTGTCTAAGTCAATTTTATATATTGATTTATCGATTTATATATTGGTCATCATCATTAGAGAAAGGTATATATACATTTCATTATACATTTTGAAACTAATTTTCATTCATATATTTATATATATATAGCTGTATTGTTCCATTTTAAATATTTCAAGAATATTTACTCAAAATGGGTCTTATCGACTAAGACCCATTTGATGTCACGATTTAGCATTCAAGCCATTTCTTGAGCCGTGTTTGAATTATCAGCTTGCCAATGTTTTCGACCAGAAAAAGACCACGCCCATTTCACCCCTTTTATTAAGATATTCTTCAATTGATAGCTCAGAGATAAAGCTTTCTTCGTCACGAAGCCAATTCATTGTTGATATCACTTGTTCCGAAGTGTGTAAATGATCCGCGCGCATCAGCTCCATGCAAAACCAGCGCCCCTTCTTTATTTCGAAACTTACCAAATATCGCACAGGTAAGCCCTAAGCTTCTCTCGCCTTTGATGACATTGAATCCGCCGCCTACCTACCAAAGCCCGAGAGGTTACATCAAAACTCCTTTGACGGCATTGGCATCTGCACAACTAAAAGATTAAAAAACGAGATACATTTTATTTGAAATAGACCTCAAAAATACCAAAGCTCAAACTAGCGCACACCTAGAATCGACCAGAACAAGACAGTTTGTATTTAGAATAAATCTCAAAAATACCTAACAAAATATCAAACATTATTTTGCTTTTTTATTCCCTTCTTTTTTTGAAAATGTCTTAAAGGAATGAAGAAAACGGAAAACTGTAAATCACTCTTTAAAACACTGTTTCGGATATACTGATTTTTTTAGAAATTCAAACGAAAATAAAATGTCCACTGATCAAAAAAACAAAACAAAAATTCAATCATTATACAGTAGAGTTTTTTTTTGTTTAAATATATGTACATGAACTAGAGAATCAATCCCCAAAAAAGACATGACACGCTCCAAAATGGGTACAATAAAAAACGAAGGTAAAGATGTCTATTGATTTTATTTGAATAATTTACTGGAAATGACTTCGAAACCACCTACATCTGGAAATGGTATTTGTAATTAAAAGAGATGCCAGGCAGTTTAAAAGGGAATTAGGCGTCAATTATAAGAAATAGACTGAGAGATTCTAGAAAATGTTACTTTTGAATTAATTAATTTGAATTAAGTCATAAATGCAAAGGAAAATGTGACGTCACAAAAAGTGGATATTGATAGGAGTCCAAAAAGTGGTATTTAGAAAGGCTAATAATTTGGAATAAATGGTATACGCCGTTTACATTTACCTAAAAAAGCAACAAAGTAGT
The DNA here is from genome assembly GCA_023349425.1 of Anthopleura sola. Classification (NCBI taxonomy): domain Eukaryota; kingdom Metazoa; phylum Cnidaria; class Anthozoa; order Actiniaria; family Actiniidae; genus Anthopleura; species Anthopleura sola. The sequence goes on from JALHLI010000001.1 coordinate 18,643,333, forward strand.
AGGTATTGCAATATAAAGGCTCAAAAAAGGAACAAAAAAGGCAAAGAGCCCTGTAAGACCCAGGAACAAATACCCAATGGATGGAAAGACAACTCTTTTGTGAAGTTAAAATTCTACGGAAGGAAAGTCCGATTTTTTCTTCCAAAAAGCTGATGATAAAGAAAATACTGATCTCAAAAATTGTAAATGATACGCATTTAATTTTTTTTTTACTGAAATGAGTATTTAAACGTTTACTTCCGGTTCATTATTACAGTTTCACTTCCGGTTTGTTAACCGTGGTCGCTCTAATGGCCAAATAAGTGTAATATCTTAATCACTTTCAAACGAAAGCACATAATATAAGTAAGAAACTTTAGAACAACCTAAAAACTTTTAAAAATAACGGTAAAGAACAAGATTGGAGTCAATTTTCCACGGTTCACAACGGTTAACATTCAAATCGCGATAAAAAGATATTTTAGAATAATTCTTTTTATTATAGTGTAAGTGGCTGTAAACCGTTGTGAACCGTGCTTTTTTCTTTCGTATTTTATCAAAACCGACAAAAGTATATTTGTTAACCGTAGTTAACCGTTGTAGAACAGTAATATTTCAAATATACGGTAAAATCTCGCCTTGATAGAAGCTTCTGTACGTTAGGTAGACTATATGTTACTTAATGAAAGGGCCTCATTTCGTTTGGTAAATTCATTTCTTCCTTCGTGGGATGGTTCTAAGAGTGATTCTTCTTGGGATTCGTACCCCTTGAAAATCTTTGCATTCAAATTAACACCCTAAAGTTCTATGGTTAACGAATTACCACTACTTTTCGAAGAAAAAAATGCCATTCTTTGTGATGTCATGCAATTTAAAACATGCGTAGCAATCGGGTATCAGTCGGATTGTATACAAATCCATACCTATATTGAATTACGAAGGATGTACAATGTCATTTTGTCTCATTATGATAAGGGTGCGATGTGTAAAACAAGAAATATGGGTTATTGAATGTGTTTTTTTTGTGATTCGACGGAAGAATTCATGATTTTTAGCATATACACATCGCAGACAATCTTGGACAAAATGGTTGAGAATTTTTGAGTTTTTAAGGATATATTGGGTAAAACACAGTTAAATCCCTCTCTAACGACCCCCCTCCCCCCAGAACAATGTTGGGTCTGTCGAGAGGGAGCTGTGCTAGTCAATGGAACCAACATTGTGTTGGGGGGAGGGGGCATTTTAGTTTAGATAATATTTTATGAGGAAAATTCCATTTTTTTGATATGATCAAAAATTCTCAACCCTTTTTGTCCAAGATTGTAGCATGGTAATTATTGTGTTTGGGTTGCCTGTGGTTGTAGAAATGCAATGACGTAATTTTGATCAATAGTCTTGGGGGAGGGGGGGGGGGGTTAAGTAATACGATCAAATGCTCCAAAATGCGCCTTTTGGAGAGGAGTGGGAGAGGAGAAGTTGGAAGTTGTCAAATTTTCTCTCCTACTCCTCCCCATCAAGCCCATTTTGGAGCATTTGATGGGTTAAAAAAATTTAAAAAAAACGTAAAAGAAGCTAGAAAAAAAAATTTAGGCACGATTGGGTTTGAACTCACGTCCACCGACAGGGATTCAAAAGTGTAATTCCACGATGCCTTGACCCAGAGACATCTGTTGGGGCGGTGTACGGATTAAGCAGCATAATGATCTAGCCGAGGCATCAGGGGAGAGACTAGCCGGCCCCCAGGCCATATCTACAGCTAATCCCTTGCACTATTTGCAACGCACGTTGATTTGAAGTGGAAAAAAATTCTAGTCTATTTTGCGCATTGTTTTTATGGCTATTGTTGTGCTAATTCCTTAAACTCGTGGCCTAGTGGAAAAATGTTGGGCTTCGAATAAGACTATAAGTCAAGCCCGATTGGGCTGGGTTAGTACCCGCATGGGTGACCTGAAACTTGTACTTAGTAATTTTTATCTGCTTTATTCTCATTTGGTAACTATCGTGACTACAGACTCATTCCTCGGTTCCAGAAATAGATTTCTTTTATATTTTTACCATCGAAAGTACTATCTATCCTCACTACAGAACTGGACTTAGAATCGTTTTAAATTGAATATTCGCGTCGATATTCGATTTTTTGTCAACCGACCCCAAATCAGTCAAAAGACGCCGATTTTGGAAGTTTACATTTAGAGTCTGCAGTTTTCTCGGAATTTTTCTGCAAATGAAAATTAATTTTTAAATTCAAACTGAAACTTAGTGCTACCTCTGACTAGAAATGGCAATATTTTTTTGGAATGTGCAAAGTACGAAACCTTTAATTTAAAAACGTCTCTGACATGTTACTATCGTGTCTAAGTCAATTTTATATATTGATTTATCGATTTATATATTGGTCATCATCATTAGAGAAAGGTATATATACATTTCATTATACATTTTGAAACTAATTTTCATTCATATATTTATATATATATAGCTGTATTGTTCCATTTTAAATATTTCAAGAATATTTACTCAAAATGGGTCTTATCGACTAAGACCCATTTGATGTCACGATTTAGCATTCAAGCCATTTCTTGAGCCGTGTTTGAATTATCAGCTTGCCAATGTTTTCGACCAGAAAAAGACCACGCCCATTTCACCCCTTTTATTAAGATATTCTTCAATTGATAGCTCAGAGATAAAGCTTTCTTCGTCACGAAGCCAATTCATTGTTGATATCACTTGTTCCGAAGTGTGTAAATGATCCGCGCGCATCAGCTCCATGCAAAACCAGCGCCCCTTCTTTATTTCGAAACTTACCAAATATCGCACAGGTAAGCCCTAAGCTTCTCTCGCCTTTGATGACATTGAATCCGCCGCCTACCTACCAAAGCCCGAGAGGTTACATCAAAACTCCTTTGACGGCATTGGCATCTGCACAACTAAAAGATTAAAAAACGAGATACATTTTATTTGAAATAGACCTCAAAAATACCAAAGCTCAAACTAGCGCACACCTAGAATCGACCAGAACAAGACAGTTTGTATTTAGAATAAATCTCAAAAATACCTAACAAAATATCAAACATTATTTTGCTTTTTTATTCCCTTCTTTTTTTGAAAATGTCTTAAAGGAATGAAGAAAACGGAAAACTGTAAATCACTCTTTAAAACACTGTTTCGGATATACTGATTTTTTTAGAAATTCAAACGAAAATAAAATGTCCACTGATCAAAAAAACAAAACAAAAATTCAATCATTATACAGTAGAGTTTTTTTTTGTTTAAATATATGTACATGAACTAGAGAATCAATCCCCAAAAAAGACATGACACGCTCCAAAATGGGTACAATAAAAAACGAAGGTAAAGATGTCTATTGATTTTATTTGAATAATTTACTGGAAATGACTTCGAAACCACCTACATCTGGAAATGGTATTTGTAATTAAAAGAGATGCCAGGCAGTTTAAAAGGGAATTAGGCGTCAATTATAAGAAATAGACTGAGAGATTCTAGAAAATGTTACTTTTGAATTAATTAATTTGAATTAAGTCATAAATGCAAAGGAAAATGTGACGTCACAAAAAGTGGATATTGATAGGAGTCCAAAAAGTGGTATTTAGAAAGGCTAATAATTTGGAATAAATGGTATACGCCGTTTACATTTACCTAAAAAAGCAACAAAGTAGTAGGTATTGCAATATAAAGGCTCAAAAAAGGAACAAAAAAGGCAAAGAGCCCTGTAAGACCCAGGAACAAATACCCAATGGATGGAAAGACAACTCTTTTGTGAAGTTAAAATTCTACGGAAGGAAAGTCCGATTTTTTCTTCCAAAAAGCTGATGATAAAGAAAATACTGATCTCAAAAATTGTAAATGATACGCATTTAATTTTTTTTTTACTGAAATGAGTATTTAAACGTTTACTTCCGGTTCATTATTACAGTTTCACTTCCGGTTTGTTAACCGTGGTCGCTCTAATGGCCAAATAAGTGTAATATCTTAATCACTTTCAAACGAAAGCACATAATATAAGTAAGAAACTTTAGAACAACCTAAAAACTTTTAAAAATAACGGTAAAGAACAAGATTGGAGTCAATTTTCCACGGTTCACAACGGTTAACATTCAAATCGCGATAAAAAGATATTTTAGAATAATTCTTTTTATTATAGTGTAAGTGGCTGTAAACCGTTGTGAACCGTGCTTTTTTCTTTCGTATTTTATCAAAACCGACAAAAGTATATTTGTTAACCGTAGTTAACCGTTGTAGAACAGTAATATTTCAAATATACGGTAAAATCTCGCCTTGATAGAAGCTTCTGTACGTTAGGTAGACTATATGTTACTTAATGAAAGGGCCTCATTTCGTTTGGTAAATTCATTTCTTCCTTCGTGGGATGGTTCTAAGAGTGATTCTTCTTGGGATTCGTACCCCTTGAAAATCTTTGCATTCAAATTAACACCCTAAAGTTCTATGGTTAACGAATTACCACTACTTTTCGAAGAAAAAAATGCCATTCTTTGTGATGTCATGCAATTTAAAACATGCGTAGCAATCGGGTATCAGTCGGATTGTATACAAATCCATACCTATATTGAATTACGAAGGATGTACAATGTCATTTTGTCTCATTATGATAAGGGTGCGATGTGTAAAACAAGAAATATGGGTTATTGAATGTGTTTTTTTTGTGATTCGACGGAAGAATTCATGATTTTTAGCATATACACATCGCAGACAATCTTGGACAAAATGGTTGAGAATTTTTGAGTTTTTAAGGATATATTGGGTAAAACACAGTTAAATCCCTCTCTAACGACCCCCCTCCCCCCAGAACAATGTTGGGTCTGTCGAGAGGGAGCTGTGCTAGTCAATGGAACCAACATTGTGTTGGGGGGAGGGGGCATTTTAGTTTAGATAATATTTTATGAGGAAAATTCCATTTTTTTGATATGATCAAAAATTCTCAACCCTTTTTGTCCAAGATTGTAGCATGGTAATTATTGTGTTTGGGTTGCCTGTGGTTGTAGAAATGCAATGACGTAATTTTGATCAATAGTCTTGGGGGAGGGGGGGGGGGGTTAAGTAATACGATCAAATGCTCCAAAATGCGCCTTTTGGAGAGGAGTGGGAGAGGAGAAGTTGGAAGTTGTCAAATTTTCTCTCCTACTCCTCCCCATCAAGCCCATTTTGGAGCATTTGATGGGTTAAAAAAATTTAAAAAAAACGTAAAAGAAGCTAGAAAAAAAAATTTAGGCACGATTGGGTTTGAACTCACGTCCACCGACAGGGATTCAAAAGTGTAATTCCACGATGCCTTGACCCAGAGACATCTGTTGGGGCGGTGTACGGATTAAGCAGCATAATGATCTAGCCGAGGCATCAGGGGAGAGACTAGCCGGCCCCCAGGCCATATCTACAGCTAATCCCTTGCACTATTTGCAACGCACGTTGATTTGAAGTGGAAAAAAATTCTAGTCTATTTTGCGCATTGTTTTTATGGCTATTGTTGTGCTAATTCCTTAAACTCGTGGCCTAGTGGAAAAATGTTGGGCTTCGAATAAGACTATAAGTCAAGCCCGATTGGGCTGGGTTAGTACCCGCATGGGTGACCTGAAACTTGTACTTAGTAATTTTTATCTGCTTTATTCTCATTTGGTAACTATCGTGACTACAGACTCATTCCTCGGTTCCAGAAATAGATTTCTTTTATATTTTTACCATCGAAAGTACTATCTATCCTCACTACAGAACTGGACTTAGAATCGTTTTAAATTGAATATTCGCGTCGATATTCGATTTTTTGTCAACCGACCCCAAATCAGTCAAAAGACGCCGATTTTGGAAGTTTACATTTAGAGTCTGCAGTTTTCTCGGAATTTTTCTGCAAATGAAAATTAATTTTTAAATTCAAACTGAAACTTAGTGCTACCTCTGACTAGAAATGGCAATATTTTTTTGGAATGTGCAAAGTACGAAACCTTTAATTTAAAAACGTCTCTGACATGTTACTATCGTGTCTAAGTCAATTTTATATATTGATTTATCGATTTATATATTGGTCATCATCATTAGAGAAAGGTATATATACATTTCATTATACATTTTGAAACTAATTTTCATTCATATATTTATATATATATAGCTGTATTGTTCCATTTTAAATATTTCAAGAATATTTACTCAAAATGGGTCTTATCGACTAAGACCCATTTGATGTCACGATTTAGCATTCAAGCCATTTCTTGAGCCGTGTTTGAATTATCAGCTTGCCAATGTTTTCGACCAGAAAAAGACCACGCCCATTTCACCCCTTTTATTAAGATATTCTTCAATTGATAGCTCAGAGATAAAGCTTTCTTCGTCACGAAGCCAATTCATTGTTGATATCACTTGTTCCGAAGTGTGTAAATGATCCGCGCGCATCAGCTCCATGCAAAACCAGCGCCCCTTCTTTATTTCGAAACTTACCAAATATCGCACAGGTAAGCCCTAAGCTTCTCTCGCCTTTGATGACATTGAATCCGCCGCCTACCTACCAAAGCCCGAGAGGTTACATCAAAACTCCTTTGACGGCATTGGCATCTGCACAACTAAAAGATTAAAAAACGAGATACATTTTATTTGAAATAGACCTCAAAAATACCAAAGCTCAAACTAGCGCACACCTAGAATCGACCAGAACAAGACAGTTTGTATTTAGAATAAATCTCAAAAATACCTAACAAAATATCAAACATTATTTTGCTTTTTTATTCCCTTCTTTTTTTGAAAATGTCTTAAAGGAATGAAGAAAACGGAAAACTGTAAATCACTCTTTAAAACACTGTTTCGGATATACTGATTTTTTTAGAAATTCAAACGAAAATAAAATGTCCACTGATCAAAAAAACAAAACAAAAATTCAATCATTATACAGTAGAGTTTTTTTTTGTTTAAATATATGTACATGAACTAGAGAATCAATCCCCAAAAAAGACATGACACGCTCCAAAATGGGTACAATAAAAAACGAAGGTAAAGATGTCTATTGATTTTATTTGAATAATTTACTGGAAATGACTTCGAAACCACCTACATCTGGAAATGGTATTTGTAATTAAAAGAGATGCCAGGCAGTTTAAAAGGGAATTAGG